>DWMG01000837.1:0-17282 GCA_018244855.1 Elbella merops
GGCCGGAGCAAAATACTGTCTCGATCTGCTCAGTATACCGAGCTTCTTAGAGGCCAATTTGGCCTTACCCTCTAAATATCGCTATCTTCACAGACCTAACTTCCTATATACTTTTTATGTACACATTTTTTATATATTTTGAAAAGGACATTACAATAGACAAATATGTATAATAAACTATAACGCATGGTTTCCGTCATTCAATTCTCATTCAATTCCAACAAGGCTCCTTGACCATTAATTGGAATGACAGTGGGCGTTAATAGTTCGGTGTATAAGGTGTTGACTGAAGGCTGCGATACCAACGCGCATACTGTCTACTTTGCAACGGGGAAAGGTTTCTACAATGCGTCCGTTGTAAATGCTTCTCTTCGCAGAAGCTAATCATTAAAATCTATCCTTTTAGTGACATTGACTGAGCCGTTGGTCCAATGGTTAATGATCCTAACTGCTAAGCCGGGGTATCATGCATTCGATTCCCACCTATGATAAATATATATAAGTGATGAGCATATTTTTTCTTTGTCTGCATACCTGTATCTACGTAAGCATATTTTAAAATGTAAATGTATAGAAATACAAGAAAAAAGATATATATATGACGGGGACAATCATTAGTATGGACATTAAACGTATCAAAGCTAGTCAATAGTACGAACGTTAAATGATTGGCGGAGACGGTCATTAGTACGCATGTCATACGAAACGCAGCACGATAGATGGCAGCACTATCGAGATCTCGATACATGGCTAACTTCGTGCTACAACAGAGCGTAGTAGGTGGGGAGACGTTGGATGCAGAGGCGCTTTCTATCCTGCCTTCGAAGGGAGTGGATCCTCCACTCGCGCGCGTGTGTGTGCGTTTGCGTGCGCGTGTGTGTTTGTGCGTGTGGCTGTGTTTGTACGTGTGTGTTTATGCGCTCGCGCTTGTGAGTGTGTTTGTGTGTGTAATTGTGTGTGTAATTGTGTGTGTGATTGTGTGTGTGTGTGTGTATATGTGGGTGGGTGGGTGTGTGTGTCAGTTATCAATAGCAGCACGCACTGTTTCTATTCGAAAATTCTTCAGTGCCAATCGTATGGATTGTTTTAGGGACTCCAAATTATCATGGCGTTTAGAGCAAACCTTACTATGTAAAACTGACCATAAATTATAATCCGTTGGATTAAGATCAGGACTAGACGACGGCCAGTCTTCCGCTACGATGAAGTCCGGTACGTTCGTTTCTAATCAAGATTGGGTGGATCGAGCTTTATGACCCGGCGTCGAGTCTTGCTGAAAGGAGCGTTCTTGGTTATTGAACATGGTGTTGTTAAGGGGCCTAACTGCCTTCTCAAGAATTGTATCTTGATACACTTGTGCCGATGTTTTGATACCTTTTTCACATAAATATGACTCAGTGACTCCTTCATAGCTAACACCCCTGACCCCACCAAACCACCACTGAAGTCGGATAATGCGCACGTAGAACTCTGTTGAGTAATTGGGAATGTTTCTTTAGAGCTTTCCGCATAAATACGATTATTTTGTTTGTTAAAATATTGCATTGGTAAAAATTATCTTATTCGTAAGCAAAATTTTTCTGTGACTTCCCTTTGCGTACTGCTTAAGTAGTTATTTTAATTTCAGCACTCCATTCTTTTTGAAATGATCAGATATAAAAATGACCAGTACGTCTCTTATAAGCTGCAAGTCCTAAGTTATTTTTTAAAATATGCGACATGGTTCTAGGTACTGGACTAGGTACTGGACGGTACTAGGAGCAGTGATAGCCTAGTGGTTAAGAGTTCAGCCTCTCACTCCGGAGGTCCTGGGTTCAAATCCATGGCGCGTACCTCTTTAGAAAAGTGCGTTTTAAATTTAAATATCACTTACTAACGGTGAAGGAAAACATCATGAAGAAACCTGCATACCTTAGAATTTATAAAAAAAAAATATTTTCTAAGGTGCGTGAAGTCTGCCAACCCGCACTTGGCCAGCGTGGCAGACTATGACCTTAACCCTCTCAATATGAGAGGAGATCCATATTCCAACAGTGGAATTATAATGGGTCAATTATAATGACAAACGAATTGTATTACAATTTTTGATATATAGATAAAATAAAAACACAGAAAATCAAATAAATTACACTGCTTTTGCATTTTCACATGAATGTACAAGTACGTATACCAATTTATCAATCGACATACATTATAAAAACAACAACATATTAAATAAAAACATTATACCACATTTACATTTAGTTATATGTACACAAATTTTTCAACTATCCGGATAGTGTACAGCGGAAGCCATTCGAGAGGGCTCCCGATGAATGAAATCCACAAACATTTTGTTTGCGGCCGCGTCCAGCCCGTATCGCTTCACTCTCGTATCGCGCTACGTGCACTGAATTACAGGTAGCTTCCTCGTGATTTTATTTCGCTCCTGTCTGTATCGCTGTCCCACCGAAGTTAAATTAGTTATCACACAAGCCAAGTTTGTGTATTAATCATAAATATTAACGTGGACAATTATCACGTTATTTTTTGTAAATACCACGTGTTTTTAATAATATTGCCTCTTCATGCTTTGAATAGTAGTTTTGAATACTAGGTTTTTTACTGGTAAGTGCTTACAGCTCATAAAATTCAAAAAAGGAAAAAGGATCTATAGATTTAACCTTAATTTTGAACGCTGTGTCAGCGGGTGCTGCTAAATCTGTTTGAATAGTGGATATCGCGCTCCGCTCGCAGTATTTTAAAGTTACATGACTCTTGAAATAACAGATTTGAAAGCTGGATATAATTCTAAGCTCTGTTGTATTAGCTTGGGGTACAATAAATAATATTTGTATTGTATTTTATTGTATGATATAAAACAACACAGGTCAAATATTTGTCAAACAATATTTGTTATTTGCCCCTAAACACCACGCTGGGCAGGCGGGTTGGTGATTGCAGGGCTTAGCGACTCGCACCGGTGACGGCGCTGGCAGCTCCGTGGCGTGCCATTGAAGAGGCCTATGTCCAGCAGTGGACGGTAGCAGGCTGATGATGATGAATATTTGTTACATTTTAAAATTACGTGTTGAAGTTTATTGACAAAAGAGTGTTACTATTATGCTTTTAATAATGACTGAGTAATAAGTTAAACTGTGAAGTGCCGTGGAATTAAAATGAATAAAATACTAGTAAATTGTAGTAATATGTGTCTCTCTTAATGGTAGATTTGTAAAGGATTTTTAGTATCCTGTATCCTTACTCATTATTCTCTGTCTCCATACCATAATACAACAAATCGGTTCGTTAATTTTGACTAAAAAATTAATATCCAACAAAGAAAAGTACTATTGCTTTCGTATGTGTAATATTAATAATCTAGTTATTGCTGATCATAAGGTTTTATTTTCTGTTTATATATATTTTGCTTAGTTAAAAATCCGTTTTACGTCTCTCTGTTCTGTTACGTAGAGTTCGATTAAATATAATAGAAATCGATTTTCAACATACGGTTGCTTAAACGATTTGAAATTCAATTTTCCGCGCCGCTAAATGCAAGTATTAGCCGCATATGGCAATATTTGCGGCTGTGGCAATGTGGTAAGAATTCAACAGTTCCCACACATCTCTGTGCTTTTATTTCTAAAAAGTGTAATACACGATTTTTCGAAATACGAAACCTCCGGAATACAGCTCTGGCTGCGAACGTGTTGGCTTTAAGCCTTTTTATATCCTTCTCCAAGGTGGTCTGGCACGACACTCGCGGCTATGCTCGTAGATATCTGGAAAACTACCAGAGAACTCCACAAAGTAACAAATTGAATAAGTTTTATAAATACCCTCATGTATAAAATTAGATATTGGCTAGTGTACACATATATTTTTATATTATATATTTAAAGATTCCTGCATTGTTTAACCGATCGCCTTAGAAATTAGCATATATTAGTTTAAATTGTTTTTTAAAAACATCTTTACAGTGTCATTATAATTCCTCAATAGATGGCGCTACTGAGCACCAACATCAAAAGTATTCGACTGATCACTGTTTAAATTGTTATATAGACACATTTGAGTATGCAATAAGACATACATACAGTTCTAATTCACTGGTGAAGCCATAGAATCAATAATTAACTCATTCATTTATTATCATCAAGTCATTGATTTGAAAAACGTCTATCGGGTTCTGCTAGTAGTGGAATAAATTCAAATATGTAACCGTACATATGTTGGCACAACAGAGGACACTCTTTGTACAAGGTAAAACTACAGTGAAAACATTGACTATCCGCCATTGTCGACGGGTTTACGCCGCGGCTAGCCAACGTACGAGTTTTTTTGAACAGGCCGGAGCTAGCTTTATTTCTCTCCGACTGATAGCTCTAATTGGAGTGAGTTCGTATCAGCACCACAAAGACTATCCCACTATTTGTATTATCTTAACAGTAAATCACCATGATCGTCATCACCATTATGAAATCTGTTTCATCATCGTCAAATATCTTATAAATAATCTTATACATTATAGTTTGTCTTATCTTATACACTATTAAATATGGGTCTGTGTTTAACCATCAAATCGTTACTCTATTAAACGAAAAAGATGCCACTGGCTCACACCTGCCCAGGACAAGTACACATTAGATAATACATTAAAACAGTTTGTTTTGGTAAGCCAATAACGTGAAATATTTAAATTCAACCAATAAATAGCGCGAAATACCTCCATATATATTATTTACAGAAGCTATGTAATATGCATTAGGTATCCCCAACTCAATATTGCAGACTTATAAACTTTCGTTCCAGTCCGCCCAATAATATTCGGGCGCAATATCTCACTTAGTACGAAGTTATAGACTTAGGTAAATACTAGAAGTGATGACGTCTTTTTTTCTATAAAAGTAATCTGCTAGGCTACCAAGCAATCTTAGGTCACAAACCGTCGTCTATCATTTTAGATAGGGCAGAAAGAGAATGAAAATTTATAGCGTCAATATATGTACGAATATATGTATGTATGTATGTTCTTCATAGCGTAGACCATGATAAATTTCTTTGAGTTTCTCCTCTTTTATTACCAAAATACAGCTACAATATGACTCTTTTATTTATCTATTTATTTATATTCTTTATTTGTACACCAGTAGAAAATAACATGTATAATCATAAAAATCTCTTAATGCTAACTATACACATTACATTTATGTAGATATTAGGTAGTATTTTCCCGAGTGAATTCCCGAGTAAATTCTCTGTTAGAATGCCAGTGTGCGAGGTTTTCTCAAAGTGTACAAATGGTTAATACCATTTGTACGATCATGTGATACCAAGTCACTAACACCATTACAGTATTCGCAAAAAGGCAACAGACACGACTAACAATGAATCGGATGGAATAACACACGAAAGTAACTGTAGCAAGAAAATTCTAATGGAAAAATGAAACAGTACACAAATACAAAAAAGAAGCAACGCTATTGTATTACAGTGGGGAAGCCGAAAGGGAGGAAAATAAACAAAATTTGTCCTTTTTCACATCGGAGCACGAAGAAATAATGGAGGTTATATTTTTGGAAAACTCTAACTATCTCGTCAGTCCACTAACAAGATATCCGTTTATTTATGTTACTGTGGCTGGCAGCGGTTGGATGTCAAGAGCTGAAGATCCTTCTCGTGACGTGCTCTTGGAGAGGTCTGTGTCCAGCTGTTGTCTGAAGCAGGCTGATGACGATGACAATGATAATGATGATGATGATAAGTGCTCGAATAATATTTGCACTGGAGCGTAAATGTTTGCATTCTAAAAACTTAAAGTGGACTTTTCGTCTACAATTTCCGTCACCAAATTCTCCTGAGCGTTCTCGGTGTTCAGCAAACTAAGTGACCTGATCTAGAGTCCTAATCACGTTAGTTCCTAATAAGCTGAAGAGAACTTCCTAATTCTTACTGCCAGTTCTTGTTAACCTATCTAGAAGGAATGCTTTAGGGTTGATGTTCGTAAGGAAATGGAATTTTGTGTTAGTTTTATTGAAAATATATGGCCATGAGTAAAAGTGTATTATTAAACTCTATGCTATTGTTGTCAAAAATACATACATATATGTCTGATAAAAGTTGACATGTAAAATCATGTACATTTAGTTACAGTATGTATATTTAAGAAATGTGTAATTAAAAAAATGCATGTATTACATCTTATGTTACTTCACGTCAAATAGCTCACTGTATTTATTAGTAAGCTATAAACGATTTCTGATAGAAAAGGGATTTACGAGTAGGTTTTGTACAGAGACTAGCTGAATTGAACTAGCTGAGATATAACTATAGGTGTACCAGGTACTTATTAAAACGAGTAAGGTGGCAAGAAGATTTCCTCATTATATCTCATAGGAACAAATATACCTAGTAGTCACAACAAGTAGTACCTAGTAAAACAAATATACCTGTCTAAAACTACTAGGACCTTCTATGTTTTTGAGAGTATAAAAACATCAAGAATGAACGTTGTTTGCGTTGTATCTCGTTTTTAAAACTGTTAACTGTTTTTGTCAGTATTTTGATAGAACAGCCTGTCACTGTTCTGACGGCATACTTCTGTCTTATATGAGATTCGTTACAGGTGTCCATGAAAAATACTTTGATTTGTTACCATTAGTTAGGCTTTATCACGCGCTAATTCTAAGTAAAAAGAAACAGAGGATTTTAGGGTTACTTTGGGGTTAAATGTCCCGTGAGATTGTATACATGCCAGCCTTACTCACATATTGCAATAATCGGCGGGAGCTCATGATGAACAACCTCGTACAGGTAGGAAACTAGTGGGGCCGTGCCGAAAAACGTACGCGAGTTAAATTGGTACATATATAATCATTCTAGGGTATATTGCAGTCGGCAGCCCTAACTCACATACCTCTCTTAAATATGTTGAAACTTAGCCGATCTTATTCACACCGCGATTTATCGTATTTCGCTCGGCGCGAACTTTTGCGAACTTCGCGCATGGAAATCGCAAATTCAATTTTAATATCAGTGGAATTTCAATAAAATCAGCGGGCACGGAGTGTTCGGTAATTGTTTATGAATGATTTAAATAATTTCCCGTTAACGACTGCCAGTTTGCAGTTAATGTTTTTGTCAAAATATTAAGCTTAATTTCATCGCACTCAAGTTAACGAAAAACTTTATGGGCCTGGCAAATCACTGGAAGAAGTTGAATTCTTTGAAGAATCAAAAAGCTGTATTAAGTTATAATTATATATGAACCAAATTGTATATTTACTAATAAGACATGTCTTAAATTCTTTAAATGTTTCTTTATTTTTATTTTGTACAAATAGATCAAGATTCAAACCAATAATTCTATGTTTTTCTTGAAAATTAGGTACAAGAGCCTTTATTGTCCATTTAAACTCATTATATTATATTTAAATAGAAAAGAAGTCACAAAGCTTACACCTCAAATGAGATTTAAGTAAACATATTGAAAAGTTTTTTGAAATTGCTTTGAAGGTCTCTGATAAGATTTCCAACATCCAGAATCTAATACTTACCTGCTCAGTCAGGTAACAGAACCTACTAGAACCAGTGTTTCTCAGCCAGGTCGCTTACGATGTGCCCTCGTGTTGGGTTATGAGGGATTCCACGACATTCCAAGAAAAAAATTCAGCGAACCAGGCATAAAGCGCAGACAGGATCCGAATTCCGTCAATCGGCATGTCATTTACATTATTTGAGTGGAAAGGAGAAATGTTAGCACGCTTACGGATATCAAAGATCGTTCCTTTAACAATACAGAAGTAGTTAATGTATATCAGTCAATCTATACCTATTTTTTGTCGATGTTGCAGATTACATTCTATGAGGTCTCAATTACAAATGAGGTCGTGTTTAAGGTCAGTCATAGATACATTGCAGCGTTAAGTAGCTTAAAGTAACGGAGTTTGCCAATAAAATAGACTTAATACATTTAAATAGACTGCTGAAAAATTCTGTAAGAAAGTATCTCTTAATGCTTGGTTGAGTTATAAGGTTTCAATGACCATTGAAAAGGTGTAATTGAAATCTATAGGTACCTATATCTTCACCACGGATATTGATGTAACATAAAACAAACTTTATAATATACACAAGTTTTACAACTTTAATGGGTTCATCGTATTTTGTCATTTGATTATAATTATTATATCAATACATTTTGAAATTACAATATATAAAAATTATACAATATACAAAAATTATACAAATTATACAATTCAGTAAACACTCAAGCTCGATGTCTCATTTCATTGGCAATTTAATACATAGGCCTTGACGTTTTCCATGAAACGAACTACTTACTTCTATTCGAAGCCATTTCCCAGTCAACTAAACAAGAGTTCTCCCACCAATTTAATTTAAGACTAATCTGGTGCCTTTGTGACATCAAAGGAACCTAATTTGCGATCGAAATTGCATTTCAACAACGTTTTACCGAATTAACTGATACTTTAACATTTTCTATTGCTCCCAAATAGAGGAACTGCATGAACTACGTACTCGTATTGCCAGAGACAATACAGACGTACAGCGTTTGAAGAAATGAACTACGTATCGCGTCGCGATCCGAGATGGGTTAGGTAGAGGAGTGTAGTACATTCCCAGAAATGAATTAATGTATTTGTCAGATATTTTCCGCAATTGATATGAATGAAATTTGCTTACATTTTTGTTTCATTTAATTACATTTAGGTACATTTCTTATTTGTAATTGTATGCCTCCATGGGTTGGTGTGACGTTGTTATATATGTACATATATTGGGCCCGATGACCTTGTTTTGTAAGTAAATGAACTCGAATTTGACATCAATTTAATATTTACATTTATTAACCTATTTAATTTATAAATTGAATAATTACAAAAGCATACTGCCTTTTTCACTTAGAATTTCGTTAATTTCAATATATGAATATGTAAGGTGCGGAATAAAAGTCAAAATATAGTCGGTTCGGGGTTCGGAAATTAATTTACCAAGATCTAATATTTAAGCTTATGAATACTGAAGTTTTGAGGTGCCTTTAATACATTGTAGAGGTTAAAATTATTATGATATAGCCAGTAACACTGCTAAGCGGCTAACATAACTCTGTTACTCTCCGTGTCCGATATAAATCGGCCGGAATCTGCGAGGATCATAAAATATTTAACAATCGCGCCGCAAAGGCGTAAACGTTTCATTCCTTGCGATTCGTCGCAATGCGGACCGGCGGCCGGGGATGAGTTATGTTTCCGACATGGATTTGAGTTTTGATATCTGCGGACAAGAACATAATGAAAAAACGACAGTGCTAATAGTAGAAACGCGTTTTTAAACTATCGACGCCAGGGGGAATACAGTAGTTGCAACCCATGGCACAATGGCTATAATAAAATGCATGTTGAAAAGGTCCTTTTCAAAAATCAATGTATGTAGGTAGATGAAAAATATTCAAGCAATCATAAAGAACTGAAACAAACAATTGGAAAATACGAGGTTGATGTATGGATTCATGATTAGGCCTCGTGGGTAGCTTGTCCATTCCATGTCAGTTTCGACAACTGTTGACAGCGTTAAGTAACACATTGGCAATTTAGATAATAAAAAGGAGTTTCGAAACAAAGAAATATCTAGAGTTTGTATTACGATGCTTAGCACGTTCGAAAAGGTCTTACCAATTCCTTTCTATGTATGACTTATGTATATTTAAAACAAAAAGCTTTAGTAAAATTAAGAAGTAGTTCTGTGTCTTTAATAATATAAACGAAAATTGGTATTCTGGCCCCAACTGGAATGTGATTATGCGAATTTCGTCGATCAGGCCGCGGCTGTGCACAAATTGGAGGAATTAATGAATTTACGTTATGTCCGAATCTACGGGCCGAGTGATTGGTTTTTGCACGTGTTAATATTAAAATTAAACTGTTGCGGAATGGTGTTCCGGCAGCACATAGGGTTTATTGGGTATTGATGGAGAGAATCTTAATCAACAGAGTTTGTACGTTCCGCTTTTGAGTGATCATTTATCTTTTATTGCAGACTTAAAGCCCGATATACATTATACTTCGCCTCCGGTGTCATGCTAAACTCTTTGACACGTTAGATTGCTTGAAATGAATTGTTTATGACTTAAGATAAGTGTCGTAAGTTTTGGTTTCAGCAAAAAATTGCAATTTTTCAGTCTTTCCGTTTGCATGTTTCTTAGATCTACGCGCTCGACATTCATTGTCGGTGGAGATGTATGGTCTTAACCCTTTTAATCTGTAATTGTAGCCAACATTGAAAAGAAGGAAGGATCCATGATAATTTAAATAACTGGTACATCACAAACTATTACATAAGTCCAAAATCTTCAGTAACAAATGTCAAACATTGTCGGAGGCCTACCCACGGCTTAGAAAGTTTCGACATACGGGTTGGTCAGTAACTTGAATCCAAAACCCAAAAATAAAGACTTGCCGTAAGCGTTAGTATATGTTTCTGCTTTAGTAATTAAAACAAATGCGATCAATTTGTAAATTCTGACATCATATTAAAAATGAATATTGGAAACGAATTGGAAATTGAGTACATCGAAAGTTTATGGTAATAAGATTTAAACATGATAATTTTATGTCCTGAACTAATATTCGCACTGTATAATATAAGTAATAACAAAAAGATGATTAATTAAAAATAATAATATTCAACACAAACAGAACATCAGACAACGGGATATAAAGTATATTTTTCAACTCAGTAAATATCTTAACGGCAACCAAGTAACTTAATAATGAGTACTGAACTTTAACCTATTTGACTTTTAAAGTTAAGCCGCTTAGCGATTAAGTTAAATAATAAAATACAAGTTAAATGTTTAATGCATTAATTAATTTTGAAAGCATTTAAAATATTTTCACATAAGTAAAAGGAGAGTAGGTCGCCCTTCTACTAAATGGTCTGACGATCTGAAGAGGACGGATTAGGGGGACGGAGGACGGATTAGACAGAAAGCGGCTGGAATCGGAATGCCCAGGAGCGGAATAAGTGGCGTCGATTACGGTGAGTCTATGTCCAGCAGTGGACATCTAGAGGCTGATGTTGATGAAGTAAGTAGTTCATTGAAGTTGCCTTTTGAAGGTATTTTTTAGAAATAAAATTATGGCAAATTATGACAATTAACTATTAATGTGTTGATAATAATGATAACGATAGCATTTATTAATTACGGAGATAAAATGTTCCTTGTTATCCATTAGGAAGTTTGTTTTCTTTATTAATTAATATTTTAATGTATAACAAAAGGAAAACATACTAATATTGTAACCTCACGTCTATAATCCTAGAAGTGCCTAAGCAGAGGTGTGTAGTACACTTTCATGTCTCACCAGTTACGTTTTACGTCCTATAGAATACGTGGTAAGTGTATTGCCATATATCGGTCACAGTTCTGAACTTTGAGCCACTACTAAAAATTTCTACTAAAAATCTACGTTAGAAAGTCCAAGATAAAATATAGTATCACTGTTACAAAATAAATTTAAGTCTTTTAATGTTGTTAATTACAATAAGTTTCATGGTAATGCTTTTTAATAATGAAATGAAAAGACAGTGAAAGTTGATTGGAAATAAGATTGTACATCTCATATTCAATGTTTAGAAAATAACTTCTGTATGGTAATTAGTGAACTTTGTAATAAATTGTTTATAACTTCATACGAACTTTAACTACCTAAGTACAAGCGAGGAACTTTAACTCACTATGAGCAAGTTAAAGTCCCTCAAAGTGTTAAATTGTAGAGGGATCGAGTTATAACAACTCGTTAACTTGAATAACCACTCATGGTATCTGCACACCGCCAATATATTTCCATAACTTCTATAGAAAGTGCGATGTATACATGTCATAAATATGAATTGTTTGTTTGAGTTAGCAGCGCTTATTTTGTTTGTAAAATCCGTATCATGGTTCGAATTAAAATTGATATGAACGTAGCGTAACCTCACGCCTGTAATCCCCGAAAGGGCAGGCAGAGGCACTCCTCTAAACGCTCCCACGTTTCACCAGTTACGTCTCCGTCCTACCATGGAATAGGTGTTGGAAGCGTATTGTCATATAGTTATGAAACATAGGTATAAATATTCTTTTCTTCACTGCATCGAAACACGATGATCTTAAAGCCCATGGCTGTAAACGTCATTTAATAATAAAGGATCCACCGTAGATTTATGTTAATACAGATGTTAATTATTTGAATACAATAAGATAGATGAATGTTGTAATTATAGTATTTAAAATTGTTATTCGGAAATTAATTCTTTATCAATCCTTTTATCCTTGCACTGTTGGAAATGAGCCTCCTCTGAGAGTGAATACGGTTAAGGTCATAGTCTGCCACGCTGACCAAGTTCAGGTTGACAGACATCAGGTGCGTTACATAAGATCACGGAGTACTTGAAATTTTAAAGGTTTATAACGTATTAATTACTGTTATAGCAAATAGCATTAGATGTTAAAAAAGTACGTAACTTTGTAAAGCGGAGTGCGTCAGGCTTTGTATTAGAACTCAATGCTCTAATTAATACATATAAAAGTATTTTCTTAAGCTATTACACATTTCATGTTGTTGAATAATAGGCGGGTGAGTTTATTCATATATTTTATGGGAGTCGGTGTCTATTTACATTTATGATACTTTAGAGAAACTTTGAAGGTTGTGGAACTTGATTTCAGAGTTTGTCCGTGATGGCACCGCTGCGGCACCTATTATAAATAATAAGTATTTTCATTACCGTTGTAATAATAATAATGACTGTCTCGTTGGTCCGGTGGTTGCGATGCGCAACTGCTTATCGAAAAGTCCTGGGTTCAAATGCCGGGTCGGGTATCAGTGGTTTTCTAACCTGAAATTCCCAGTAGTGGTAGCTCGGTGTCTAGATCTGTGTTCGGTATATGGCTATACATATGACGTAACAAGTAAAGCATGGGAGTGTTTCGCACTCCTCTGTGTACTTCTTCGAAGAAATACATGTGTTTTTTATTTTTATAAAGCAAATAATCATTATCGTCACACAAACGTTTGTCCTGGGCAGGTGCCGTTTGCTAACTATTGAAGAGTTAATAAGACTGACATTATTTCCGCCAAGCTTTGCTGACACTGTGCTCCGAATTCAAAGGTGGGATATGCAGACGTACTTAGACGTACATACGTACGGGTGAATAGGCACTTCCTAGGCGAGCGTGCTACACCCTAGGTTGCATCTCGCTTTCCATCAGGTGGGATTGCAGCCAAACGCGAGCCTATTTGTAAAAAAAAAACTTAAAATTGTTCTCATGTAGCCGTTATGTGTAGCAAAGTGTCTTTATCCGATCTTAAAATTAATTTTGAATTTAATTCTGACTTGATTTTAAGCAGTGCGTGGCCTCCGTAATTGTTTGATAATATCAATGTAAGAAAAAAAAAAGGAACTACATTATATGTTGAAACTTTTATGATCGGGTATGATAAGAATGGCATTGGTTGCTGATAGGAAATCCAGATAACACGCTACATTTTTTGTAATTTTTGTGCGTGTCTGTATCCCTAATAAAATTATGTACCGCGAGTATGTCGAGAATAAGATCGATAAAAGCTCGATCTCGGACTAGTCCTAGTAGTCGGCCTATCCCGAAATATTTTCAATTTTCATGGTCATATTTATGTGCATAATACTTGTTATAACTCGATCATAATAAATATTAAATAAACAAATGATGCGATCTCCAACCCACATACCCAGCGTGGAGATTATGGGCATAAACCCCTTGGGGTGGCCTATGTCCAGCAGTGGACTAAGATAGGCTGATGATGAAACAAATGATGAAAATGAGTATGAAACAATTTTCCATGAATGGTCAAAAATTAATGTTATTGTGTAATTCAATGTTAGTCATTAATATATTGACGCATATTGAAGTAATACGAGGGTATATGCAAAATGCTTAGCTATTTTTAATTGATTGATTGATTTAAGTGTGATTGTGATTTATTGATTACTTTGTAAGTTTATTATACTTTGGTTGCCTTCTGGTTTCTTTGGTTTGTCTTCAAAACGTATAAATCTTTTGCCTTTTAGTAACAAAAAAATTAACCCAAGCGTTGGCCACAGTTCGTATCTTTATTTTCCGTTACTTGTAGCTTTGTGACATGCTAACTAATGTGTGTTATTTTTGAAATAGCGTATGATTCTTAAAGTACCTGTGTTTCGTAGCACATTATTACTATGGAATTAATAAAAAACATTTTCAAAGCACTTCATGAATAAAATATCCGTCAGTAGTATCGCAAATTGAGTAATAATGTAAAACAGAAAAGAAAACAACCGGGAATGCTAAAGTTCCGAGTATAACTGAATATAAACAAAAGTTCGCAATTCGAAACGAAGGGGATTAACAATTCAGTACTTTCCAATACTGTAGATCGAGTGCGACTTCCTCACAAGTTCTAGTTAAACAAGAGCTGCCATCTAGCTTACGGGTTTATAAAGAGAAAAATTCTTTAAATATAGATTTTATTAGGAGAATAGCTAAATAAAGTTGAATTTAGTTTTAGTCTATCAGTGTTGCCAAATATGATAATGTAGATTTAGTTACGTATAGCTCAGTGGTTTAGATTTCAGTATTTTAATAAGGAGTCTGGAATACGAATCGTCGAGTACATTAGGAACTTGAAAAAGTTATGTTTGTTTTTTTAAACATTATTGCATTCCTCTACCTTACCCTACCCTTACCCTACCCTACCCTTTCCTACCTCTTCGGGGATTACAGGCGTGAAGTTACATTACGTAATATTGTTTAATTACGAAATCTGTCAACTATGTATTTTTGGTAGGAAGTTCATGTCTTGCAATAGATTTATTCGTGGTAAATAAAGAGCAACGAAAAATAACTATTACTCGTAGATGACCAAGGTCGTAGCCGATTGTAATACAAACCTTGAAGTGGAAATAGATCTCGTAAAAAATATTTATGTCGTGTTTCAAAGAAGCCTTATTATTCATAAAATGCAAAACTATATTCCGCGGATAAATATATTATGTTTCGTACGTATAAGAATTATAGGAATAGTTGCGAGTATTTTTTGCGGCAAATCCAATTGTCGAGAAGCCTTTTGTGGCGTGGGAACAGAGAGAAAGAAAAAAAAACTTAAAATCTCCTACAGAGAAGATATTCCCCAGATATTTCCTTCGATTGTTTACAAACCTGAACACGTACTCGGCCTTTTTTCTGCAAAATGTTGCTCCCATTAGGTATCGGCAATAGCAGAGAAGTATTATGGGCTATTACTTTACTCACTTGCATTACAAGTTCGAAATTTGTACGTGTAACGTTCTCAGTCGTCAAAAGAGGCATTACAAATCATTAGTCAACATTGTGTTCTGTTGTGAACTTACACCCGGTGACAATGTTGTGAATAAAATTTAATGTGTCCCACAACATATTCAAACTTCAGTTGCAAAATGGTACCATTAAAGCTTTACTGCTCGTGTGACAGTTCGAATTTTCGTACATAAAGGAGTTAGGTGTATACAACTTCTGCAGTTCGTAGTCTATACAAATTTAGAGGCTAATTTGTTGCTACTCTTTACGAGTTTATTTGTGCAATTGTGTTCGGTCTGGTAATTTGCTTCCATTTACCACCAGCCGAAATATCGACGAGATGATTTTACCAAGCTTGTGTCGATGCTCCTATTGGACACCCAGGTAATCGTTTCTCTTGAAGGTCACCGTCGCCATCATATTTACAATACCAGACTTGCTATAGATTTACCAGCGTCGACGGAAATTAACGCGTCTGTGAAGAACTGTGTCACATCGCACTGGGAATACCTTGTAGCAGGGCCAATTTCACAACTTGCATGTTCGTTGCGACAGCAAACGTAACAGAGTTAAACAGCAGGTCAAAATGATTGGATACGTTTTCTTCCCAGCGATTACATTAGTGGATTGAGTGTTATTTTTTGAAGTGATATTTAAACACACATATGTAACAACGCGCCTGTATTTCCTTGAAGGGAAAGGCGAGTGTAGTACATCTCCATGAAAGATACTTAATGCTTCTGAGTTAACATAAATAATGCAACTATTACAAAGAGTATTTTTCATTGTCATAATAAAAGTCAATTTTTCACTATCGCTTATAAGTACTCGTATTATTATACAAATGTACAAATTATACATTATTATACAAATGTAATAATGAGACAGTCGTTAGGGGGGCAGGCCGAAAATAAATGTTAGTGAAAATAAAGAGCCTACAGAAAATTGAATTTAACAAAGAATATCTAGTAAATAATAAAATTCTACCTGTTCTATCCATCACAAATGGGTCTAATCTCTAAGGAGAAAATAATTCTTCTGGCATTAGAACACTTATATCTATCTACAAATGTTGTAACCAAAACTTGCAAAAAATGTTATTTAATATTTAATGGTGACCAATGAGAGAGCAGAGTCAAAATACTAAGTGACCAAACAGATCCGAAGACAAATTTACTAATTGTAAATACGTTTATATGCAAAATTTCAATCATCGATATGAATGATCATAAAATACAGAACATTATCATCTTATAATTACTAGTTTCTTTAGCCGATAGAAAGAATAGAAAGCCGATAGAAATAGAAGATTCTAGAAGCACGTAACTATGTACAAACAATTCTCAAGAGAACGATACGTATTAGGCACATAATAAATCGATTGATAGTCGCACAGTCGCAGTCACCCTGCTGCTGGCGTGACTGAATGGCGACCGGGGACCATTGTTCATTTTAGTTTGCGACTCGTATGTAACACACCCGTCGACGAGTTCCGTATTTACGTTCACGTTACGTTTACGTTTGAATGGGCCGTAGCAGATAATTCGCTTTTGTATTTTGAAGTTACGGTATAATAGAATGTACTCTGGGTGTTCAAGTAATTCGTATCCAAGCGTTATATGGATTTGATGTCATGTAAGTTACTGAGTTGTCTAATAAGGAGTGTTCAATTAATATTAAAAGTAATAACCAGATTTAAATTTACATTTATTAATATCTACTTATGTACGAAAATATACTTTGTATGCGGAGGATAGTTATTTAGCAGGCAGTGGTCAGCCGTGGTCGCTGCTGGTAACGAACATCTTCAATCAATCTAAGCTAGTTCTGCACGAATAAGACTATTCGTTCCATTTAGACCAGTTTGTATTAGTCGTTAATAATGTTATTAGTTAGTCAGCAGTTAATATCAGAACTGTTATCATTTACAGCTGACTAACGA
>DWMG01000838.1:0-17279 GCA_018244855.1 Elbella merops
CGTAACCGGTGAAACGTGGGAGTGTTCTGCATTCCTCTGCCTACCTCTTCGGGGATTACAGGCGTGAAGTTACGTTTCATACTGTTATTACCTACCACTGGGTAGTGGATGAATAGTATTAATACACATGTATTATATATCAATGGAAAGTTGCTACACAGATAATATATGATGATGATGATGATGATAACTACACGACGACTACGGACTACATTACAAGTAACAGAATTGTTTTTTAATTTGGTATTGTATAATTCTTGTTGATGTAATAAATTGATGGAATATTTAAAAAATATAAAATTGTAGCAATTGAATGAGTAGGCCACATCGAATTACACAATATATAAGCTCACGAGTTTGAACACGTTACATTGATATTTTATCAAATCAAACATTTATGACATCGATCGTTCATGACATCCAATGCGTATGAAATACAAAACTTATTAAATCGAATCCATGATATCGAAGTCTTAGCAAATCAACAAATTGTTACGTCGACAGCTTTGTTACAAATAGAAGTGTAGTTAGAAAAACTTAAATCTCACCAGCAAGCAGAAAATAACACGAAACAATTCGCCACATGATTATAGGGTAGACAACTACAAATCTGATAAAAGAAGCGAAGTTGGTTGTAGAAAGATTGTAATAATTGAGCTAGCGATTTTGACTGGTCACACATAACTCCGTCCTTATTTAAGGTATACTCTTCTATACGAAAGCTTGAGCCAAGTGGATAGGAAAGAGGATGAAATTAGAATAAATGCAGTTAAGATGTGGTCCTTATGCCTAATATGCGAGGTGATGCTAGCCGATTTATTACTACAAACGTAATAAAGATGCATAGTACATAAGAAAATATTGGTGTTAAAACTAGAAGAGATATGGCTAATGGTTCGGAGTCATAGAAAGAGGAAAGAATGACGAAACGGATATACAAAGCGAAGTTGATGAATGCAGGTGCAGATGGGAATCAAGACCATCTTGACGTAAAAGGTTAGATGGCCGGCTATTGGCTGATTTGTTATAGGTAGGGGAGTTGAGGTCTTCGATACCAATGCACGTATATAAAATGAATTTATTAAACTATAGAACATGTCAGATCTGAAGGGGATAGAAACAGTTTGTACTCGGTGCTCTTTGCCTACCCCTGGACTTTGCGTGATTAACCTAAGAACTGAAAAATTTTTTATCGATGTCTACAGTCGATATTCATACATCATTTTGGTTTATATGTGGCAAACTAAATTCTACCTATAAATTTAAAAGGAAACATTTAAATAGCAAAATTGAAATGTTGATTGTCTCTTTGACTTAGTGGTTGCAATCGCAATTGCGGAACGAGAGATCCTGGGTTCGACCCCGGGTCAACTATTATTGATATTTTCTAACTTGAAATTCAAATTCTTAGTAGTGTCTCGGAGTAGGATTAATTAGACTTAAGTTGACTACATAAATACGCGCTTTGAATACAACCCGTACATACAAAGAGGGGCGAGGGGGGAGGCCACCTTTGAGCAGCCTTACGACTAGGCTTACTTTCATGAGTCGAATAGTATCTCATATAATTAGGTTTTGTAGTATTACTTTATACAACATACTTTATACTTTTTATTTTGATGATATAACTTATCATGATTTATGCGTTATTTCCCATTTTTCAATTTGTACGATCTATTGTATCTATTGTACGATTATTGTAGAAATACTACAACTGCACGTAAATGTTGCAAGAGTGACGCATATACATAAGTACAGTATAACAGTAATATGAATGTAGGTGTGTCAACACTGACTAACGTCAAAAAAGAGAAGCTTGTGATTTGATTGTGACTTCAGATTGCTTGTTTGTCCATAAAATATTTCGAAAATACAAATTCAATCACAGCAATTAAAGTGATTGTCGTGATTTAAGTTTTGATTGTTGTTATTAAATACAGTTAGCGGAGTGGCGGCATAACAGTGTTGTTCGGATGTGCGTTGTTTTTCTGCCAATTTGACATGTACCTAAGTTAGAAAAACCTTAAATAGACCTTTGATGTCGGGGCCGTGTATAAAAATAACATTCGCATTGGATTGTCGCGACGAGTCGGGCGGCGGCGCCTGATTCCTTCCACCAGTGCCATGATTCCAATGATGGCTCAGAAGTTCGCCCTTTATATAGCTCTCCTAGTTTTAGGTGAGTCCATAATAATTATACCATCATGATTAAACACTGACTAGACTGTAACCTGTTCTGTAGTAGTTTTGCGCTTTTGTCGTTGAAGTGCGCTTTTTAATTTTACATCTATAAATTATACAATGTATGTATACGTATTAGGTAATTTTTTTAAAATTTTTATATCATAAATTTCAACGATTGTTTCCATTCTTTTTTTAAATTGTACATTATTATATTGGTTTGACATCATTAAATGTTATCTTTTTACAACAAAATAAAGTGGAACACATCGAAATTGGAGATTTCTTAGAATATTGTGTATTTTACTATTTCATTAAATCAAATTTCCTAAATTTGCAATAAAATACAAAATTTATTAACTTACAACCTGTTTTGACTAATTACAATAAATGTTTTATATACATTGCATAAAAAATTTTTTTTTTAGGAATTCAAGGGCAGACATTTAAACCTATATTGGCTGCTCCCCCAAATGAATTACAAAATCTACCACCTCGTCCAAAAGAAGGTGGTATTGAAACTCAATATTGTGAGTTTTATAATAGTTCATTGCCGGCACCATGTGATGAAAATGACCTGACATGTAAGCCTAGGGATATTGTTAAAGACAAGTGTGAGGCTATAGAGGCAGATAAAAGCAACCATTGTTTTGTATTGTGGCATTATGACAATGTCACAAACAAGGCCACAGTCAAGATGAAGGGGTGCTTCTTGGACACAGTTGCATGCACCGATAGAACCTCCAGTTGCAGATTGCACAATAACAAGTTCCCAATACTGCACTGTTGTTGTGAAGGTGACATGTGCAATCAGAATGTTACCTTCCCTGGCCTAGAAGCAGGAATGCCTTTGCCAACTGATTCACCTCCTGAAAGTGTACTGGCCTCTCCATTCCCAACACCTGATGATGACACCAAAGCATTAATTGCCTACACATTAACACCACTGTTCCTCCTCTTTGTAACCCTTGTTGGTTGCTACCTACTATATAGAAAGCGTAAGGGTGGTTCTTTTGCTGAACTTGCAAATGGTGAATCCTCTCTATCAAGACCTCCATCAGCAGGAGGTGGGATAGAGAATGAGGGATCAAATTTGGTTGGTTTAGTAACACTGTGTGAAGTCAGAGCTAGGGGGAGGTTTGGAGCGGTATGGCGGGCTAAGTTGGGTCAGAAGGATGTAGCTGTGAAAGTGTTTCCTCTACAAGACAAGCAGTCATGGCTAGCTGAGCAGGAGATCTACAGACTGCCAAGAATGGATCATCCAGACATACTGCACTACATTGGTGTTGACAAGAAAGGTGACAATCTGCAGGCTGAATACTGGCTTATCACAGCATATCACGAGAAGGTAAGTTAATCATAAGTAAAGAGCTTTGGTAAATTACTAAATTTTCAGCTATATTAACCCTGATCTGCAGAGATAAGTGGGAAAAAGTAGGAAATTTAGCCCAAACCCATTTATCAGACTCATGGCCTATTGACAAAAATATTGTGCCATTTTGTTTTCAATTTATTATGACTAAAATATATAATATAGCAATATTTCAGTTAATAGCCGCTTATAAAACTGGGTTTAACAAGAAACCTATATTTTGCTATTTAAAAATGTTTTCTTTATTGTTTTATTATGACAAAACGATCACATTTTACAATGTATCACACATATACTATGATATGATAGATCATTTATATAAGCTAAACTACAGATAATTTTCCCATCTGTTGTCTGTTTTATAATTGAATTATAGTGACATTTCATACGCTGATATCTTATGTAGTAGTTTCATATAATAATATCAGCTGTAATTATGTTGTAACAATAATATTATTATTAGTTCTGAAAATGTTTCTGTTAACTACTGTGAAAAATAGTGTCATATCAAATTTGTCATTAAATCCTGATTTATAATAGATGTGAGCCTCGTCTGTTATAGCAGTGTGCACCACATGCAGGTGAGGTTTATTTGGGCTCCTGAGAACCCCTTACACTCCAATTACAATTACTTGCAATTACTGAATAACAATATCTAATTAATGGTCTGAAATTAAACTGTCATTTGATCCTTGAACTATTACTTTTTAAAACTCACCAACTTTACAAAGAGTAATTCTGTTTTGGTATGGGTGAGTTTCTAAGTTATTTGGCTTGCAGGGATCCCTTTGCGACTACCTGAAGGCGCACACGCTCACTTGGGCCGAAGCGTGGCGCGTGGCAGCATGCGTGGCGCGCGGACTGGCGCACCTTCACGAAGAGGGTGGAGGAAAACCGGCTGTCGCGCACCGAGACTTCAAATCGAAGAATGTCCTGCTCAAAGCCGATCTTAGTGCTTGCATCGCGGACTTTGGTCTCGCTCTCATCTTTGTAGCCGGCCGTGGATGTGGAGACGCTCACGGCCAAGTCGGTACGAGACGATACATGGCGCCGGAAGTGTTGGATGGCGCTATCAACTTTACTAAAGACGCATTTCTCAGGATTGACATGTATGCGTGCGCCCTAGTCCTGTGGGAAATTGCTTCTCGGTAAGATATTGCATCTTACTATTATGTAGTATTTGTTGTGTTTGTACTATTCTCACACAAAAAATACCAAAACAAAGTTGGTTAGGAATTTCAACCTAAATCCTATATTCTTCCTGCGGGTAAACAGTTGATCAATATCTGAATTAAATATTAGCTGGACACTTAATTAAAAATAATCATTGTGTATTACATCATGAGATTAAAGCTATAAGTTTATTTTTCCTTGCGGACATTTGATAGTCTCTCAACAAAGAGTCAATTAAAATCTGTTGTGCACGGCCCAGTAGTATAATAGGTTTGTCGTATGACTGGTGTTCCGGTGATTCAGAATAAGTGCGCTTGCGTAACAGGCAAGGGCGATATATCGGACTCCCGACAGCTAGATTGACCGACTAGTATTTGACCGCTTAGCATTTATATTGATTGCACTACTTCCAAGTTCCAGCTCGTTATTTTGAAAGGAGATAAAAGGGAGAGTCAGATTGGAATCGTTATACAATTTTTTGGGAGATGCGTTTACTATTTCATGTAGCTTGGATGCATTGAACATAAAAGGTATTTTTCAACAGCATCAGCCCTTACAATGTTCTATTGTTGGACTGTTAATATTTTGTCATATTCTCTAATAAAGCAAAGACTAAAGGTAGGCTCTGGTAGGCTGGTCAAGTGCGAACTGCTAGATTTTACGTTGTAAGGAACATTGACAATTTTAAGGTAGGTAGGTTATTGTACGATGTTTTTTCAACTTCCATAGTGCACAGGTTAAATTCTATCATTAGGTTATCTAATAACTAGACAGTATTACCATGATTTGTCTAAGCTGATAGACACTGGATTTGTGTCTGACATGAATCTCATGTCTGGGGTGTTGAGAATTATTGATCTATTGTATAACCACTTTTACGTTTTATGGGCCGACAGTTAAAGATTTTTACACATTTTACCAACCAGTTTGTCGAAACTTTATAAACCGTTAGAGCATACAAAAATCGCTGCAAAACTGGAACAATTTTCCGGACACACGAAAACGAACATTTTTATGTTATCATTAAGTTTGGTTGTCCAATATATTATTCATTGATACATATTATATTCCAACATATTATTCATCTAATAGATGCGACGAGGGCGGCGTGGACCCGACAGCGCAGTATCGGTTGCCACTGGAAGACGAAGTCGGGGCCCATCCTGGACTGGAAGAGATGCAGGAGGCAGTTGTGCAGAGGAAACTGCGTCCAAATATCCCACCGCAGTGGCGAGATCATCCTGTATGTGTAATTCTTGTAAATCACTGTCTACAATATCTCGAAGAGTGTGTAATGCGTAAATGTGTATTTTAGATAAGCTCCGTTGTAATCAATCAATACTAAAATATGGTGAATACATAAAAGGTGTAACCATACCAATACTACAAACGAAATCATGAATTATAAATGTATCGTCAAACTGTTTCCAGTTGCACGAGAAAGCACAAGTTTTATTCAACAATATATTGTGAATATTATCAGAATTTTCTTATCAAATGTGTGAGTAATTTTATGTCTGCTGTCGGTGCACATTCATCATCGGTCTAATACCTGACGCTGACTAGATTTTATTTTCACCAATGCGCAATGTATGACACTCGTCGCGTCGCGTCGATAAAGTTTCTTATCAAATGCATAACGTCACCGATGTTTGTGAGAACATGATGACTTCATCGGGTCTATCGTTTTAGAGTTCTAAAAGCATCCGTTACACCTGGACATGAACTCCTAATCACCAATAGACTCACTCTTTAATATGTGGGACGTGTAACATAACTGCTAAAACATGGAATCTCTACTCTTCTCCATAGCCTTTCACAGAAATACAGGTTAGATGTTATGTGAATTTGGCAGGGCCTATCAGTACTGTGCGATACAATGGAGGAATGCTGGGACCACGACGCCGAGGCCCGGCTGTCGGCGTCGTGCGTGCTGGAGCGCGTGGCGGCGCAGCGGCCGGCCGCGGCGCGCGCGCCCCCCACGCCCGACACCACGCCGCTGCTCATCCACGACCTCGCCGACCAGCCGCCCTGCTGACACCCGACCGCCGACGACCTGCCCCTCATCGAGTTCTGGTGAGCCACTTGGGTCGATGGGACGTTGGAACATAGCGTAGAACAGTGACAGTGTGTTTGAGTGATGTGGATAACTTGAACATGTTGAAATTTTAACAATCCACAATAATAGTAAGATAACAATATTGCAAAATCAAGATCATCCTGAAAAACCTCTATGTTGCCAGTACCAGTGGTTCAGCCGCTGTGCTGACATCTAATTGTCTATAATCAGCTCCTATTCCCTGGTGGAGATAAATTGAAACATTGACAGTGTCTTTAACTGATGCAGAGATCCTCTAATATTTACGATATACAATATATACGATTTCAAATAAGTTAACTATCTGATAGCTGTTCAATTTGATCTACTCTCCCACTGTTAATGTGTGTACAATTTCCTTAATGGTAAACAACTTTTATAATTGCAATTTGGAGTTTAAAAAAATTTAAAACTTGTTTCATGCATATGAAATCTGACAATTTTGTCAGGTTAACTTTTGTTAGCAATGGTTTAAAATATCGGACATCCCCTGATTTATGGGTCTGCAATTGGTTAGAATTGTATCTCTTATGGATAATTGCAATGTCTTAATGATGGAGAAGGTAAGTCAAACTTACAGCATTATTAATATCTCAGGAAAGCAGCTTAAAAATTTATATGTTATATTAATAAAAAAATTGTTTTTGTATTAACATATTTAAATATATTGGGAAGATTTTTTAATTTGATATTATCCATGTAGTAATCTATATTATAGATAATTGAATCGTTTTGACCTTGTTTTAAAGTCACTCAGTAAATGTGCAGCTATTTGGGTGATAAAAGGATAAAAAATTGCTGAGGGCTGGTGGTAAAGTAGCACTGTGTGTGATTTTAAGGTCAAAGACTCAAAAGTTTTGTGCTTAGCACTTATGTCTTCTATTGTTTAGAGTTCGAAGACATTTCATTGTTTAAAATTAATTTGGCTTCCTCAAATTGTGTCCTGCCGATCTCCATTTAAGTTTTGCTCATTTTAGTTTTGTTTTATTGTTTATAAAATCCTCCATTGATCTAGTGTCTGAGGATGTATGTATAAATATTCAACATGTTCCAACACCATTAATCAGGAGTGTTGTGGCAGCAAAAAAACTGGTATTTCCACCTTAAGGTTTCTATATAAGAGAGCATTTATTTTGATATAATATTATTGTGCCATGATACAAATTATTTTTTTTACGTTAATCATAATTTTAGGTTTTACTTGCACAATTTTTTTTTTTTTCAAAAATTTAAATGAATGTAATTAATTATTTTAATTAGGTCTTTTTGCATGTGACTAGTCTTTTCTTCATTTTTTAAATCAAGCCTGGAATTGCGAGTGTCTAAGTTAGAATTTGTATAATCTTATACTATGTTTATTTAACAATTTTGTTTATTGGTCCGCCTATCGAAATCATAATGATTATGAACATCTTATTAATTTGTTGTGGTGAGGATTTTTACTATAAGATGTGTAGAGGGAAGATCCTGGAATAAAAATGTTTGAAAGTAAAATCTTCAATTTGTGTTATCTATGAATATTCTATAAATATGGCAATTAAAAAATAAATATTGTATTAAACATTTTGGAATTTCTGCTTTCAAATAATTTTAGATTGTGATTTATATAACATCTGAATGTTTCGGGCCCGTGTAGATTAGAAAGGATTATTCAGTAGTATTTACTAAAAGTACAAAGAGGCGTTTCATCGTCGTAAAGTATTTTTATGGTTTAGCATCGGATTAATTCGGAAATTTTCGAATAACAGTAATAAGTAAAAAAAACGTTTAACAACTTCGTATAGGTGTACAATTGTTTTTATATATATACAATTTTTGGCAGCATAATTATATTTATGTTAACATTTTTCTATATGACCTAGATTATTTTCTATTTTTAGACGTTTACACTTTAATTTTGAAATTATTAAATTAATCACAGTCCATTTTTGTAATGTACCGTTTAGGTATTACTTGTATTGGAATTTTAATTTGTTCTATTACACTTTGTAACCTTGTTTTTTAATGGAAGTATTTTTACACTCACTTGAATTTTTATTTAGCTTTTTATTGTGTCGAAGCTTACATACGTCTATGATGTATATGCTTCATATCGACAGCAAAAAGCTGTCATCAAAAATCTTCGTTCTTGTCATCAAAAATAGCTGAAACGAATATCGAGAATAAATGAAGTATTATAGTAAATTTAGTTATTCCGATTTCATCTATTCACCCCCCTTATTCCATAGTCAGACGCAAACGTAACTGGTAAAACGTGTGAGTGTACTACACTCGTCGTTAATGCATGGACTGTTTTTATGTATAATTTATTCGTTAATTTATGCCATCCACATTTTTAAACTGTACTGATTTAACGGCAATCAGCGCATACATGGCCAAGTTTTCCGTTATTAAGTTTAAGAATTAATTCATACTTCATTTTTTAAATTCTAAATTATAATTTGTAAGAATTAAATTATTAGCAAATTATAAAATAGTATTAAATAATCGTATTGACGGACGTGTGTAAGCTTCTGTATTGTTAAATTAAAATTAGTTTTAAAAGTGTTTTGGGGGTCCTCCATTACATCCGATAAATTAATATCCATCCGATCGGAGAGACTGGACGCGATAATATCTCAGAAACATATCTTGCCTAATAATTATATTAAGAACCCCATTATAACAAGACTGCATACGTTGTATGGTTTACCGCGGTTCCACACTATGGCGCTAACCGGTGCTACCAGTGTTTTGTCGTTCATTCAATAATTAAATGATGACTGACAATTATTACACTTTTATCAACATTTTAATTGAAATATTTTGGTGAATTCGCATTAAATTATAATCTTTGAAGTTTAAGTAAAAGTAAAGCCAGTCATAGTTTGATTGAAAAATGTATAAATTTGTTATGAAGTCTATAAGTATTTGTTGTTTCATTTTTGCGCCATTATGTGCAGCCGCAGTAACGTACGATCCATCCGTGTCGTCAATTCACGTTTCATGTAAAAACGAACGTAGATTGGATGGATCATGGGTTTGTGCTTTAATTTTTTATTATCTATTATACTTATTGGCTTTACTTAACTTAGTTCGGCCTGGGAGTTTTAAAAAAAGTGCTATTTGAGAAATCGAAGCAATGAAAATGAATGTTAAAATTTTTTGAGTAGATAATAATAATAATTATTATTAATAATAATGTCGAATGCTAAATTTAAAAATTTCATTAGCATTCTCTGTCTTGTGGAAATGTAGGTAGATTAATAATAACTTCGTCGATACGTAAGCTTTTCCTATATTTAGGCTAAGCGGAGTTGACCTCTATGTATTTCTGGTTTCGAACTCACTAATGGACGAAACGGTATAGGTCGCCTACTATAAGGTCAGTTAAAAATATATATGGACAATAGTTTTTGGTGTTGTTCTCAACGAGCTGTGGATAAATTTTTAAAATGGATATATTTTTTATGATAAAATTTTTCTTGCTCGTTATGGTCTCAAGAAAGCAGTGCACCAGATGTTGAATGGAGATACATCGATATTGTTCACAGTGAAATGTAATTTGTGTTATTTTGAGTCGTATTCTAACAAAAACAATTCTATAACAATTATTAACATTTACTACATCTAATTGGTTGTAATCCATTCAATTTAAAACTAATGTATTTTACAGTGTAGCAAATCGGATTTAATTGTGTTTAGTCGTCTTTAAACGCCCAACTCCTTCCATTTTTCTCAAATCCTCCTTTGCTCCTTCCCCGGCCCTTTAACAGATATCAATTTCAAATTCAATAATATTGATTTGGTTCGTCTTGGATTCTTGCAAGTCGCAGTGAAAAGAAACAATATGCTTGCCAACGATTTTTTCTAAACAACACTTTACATAGTTAATTTAACTCGTTGTCCAAACTGTTATTATACACAAATAAATAATGCACAGTAATTTGAATCGTGGAGGCTAGTTCTAACGTAGATGATAAGTTACTATCTGTTAAAAACACATAGACTACAATGGAATATCTCAAAAGCGAACTAAGATTTATCAATTTGAAATATTTGTGATTTAATAAGCATATGTTTAAAAAAATATTGAAAATATCAAGGGTGCCGTCGTTTGGGGCACCGTGCCGCGCGCATATCACCACTCATAGACTAATAAGTAATGTTGCCAAATGTAAATATTTTTAGTGTAAAGATATTAATAGGGTCCTATCGTCTCGTTAAGTCATTCTACGCGTGAACATGTTTAGGGATATGACAATAGCCGGTTATATTTTTCTATTAGCACAAATTTACAGCAGTTTTAATTTTTTCAATGTACAGTTAATAGTGGATTAAAAGAGATTGTTAATTATTGCCTGTACAGTTGTTAGTTGTATACGAGCTTTGGAAAGGTTTGATTTGTTAATGGAATAAATTGTATTATTTGTAAGTTATCGCTTAAAAGGCTGAACCGGAGGTCCAGGTTTGTGACGTACGTAATTAAATGGATAGTCACAGTTTAAAATTGTCTTGATGCTACACAGACTGGGACGTAACTCACAGTGTAATACGTCCATGTGTAATATAAAATATCCCCTAAAACCCATTGGGATAATTTAAAGGAATAAATTCTGGATGAAAACTAAAATTACAAATTTAATCAAACGCAATAATTGAGAAATGATAGATATGGGAAAGAATCATTCTCTGCCTTAACATGGCTAAGCCCACAAGAGCGAGTGAAAGAAAATCAATGATTACAATAAGCAATTAGCAAATGTCTATATAAGGTTACGCTTTGAGTTGTTGATTTGTTGAAATATTGATTGTGTAAATTCTACACGATATGCTTATAATAAAATCTATTGATTGTTATGTACATGTATGTATAAATATATGTTATGTCCGATTATTGATGTAGTCCGGACATGTTCACGTTGTTATGTAATATAACTGTAACATAAGTTAGCGAGTTTTAGATTCTATAGCGTATAGACACTAGCCGTTCTGTGGAGTCTTCGCTTAGTTATAACGAGTGTCAACGATGTTTATCATTTATTTTTCAATTAACAAAACATAAATGTCTGTTGAAATTTGATGTACTAAAATATATTTTCTAGACAATTTTGTATTTTTATTACCCTGGTTGTATTTAAAATGATTGTTTGAATTCTGGAGCGTCGTGTCAATTGTCTTTTGGAAAATTAAGTTAGAATCATTAAATTGGTTTGTTTCTATATTTGCTTGGGTGATATTAATGGCTGAAAACATGGCTAATTGTGGTTTGTTCAATCGAAAATAAGAAATAAACTCAAAAAACAAAACGAAAAGAACAAAATACATTCAAGTTTAATGTTTCTATCAAGTAAAAAATTTAACTTTTCCACGTTTTGGTTCATCTCCCTTTATTTACCCAAACCAGGGTCACTAAAGTTAGCTCGTCAAAAATTTTTTTTTTTCTATTTTCGACTTTTTTTCTATTAATTCGTTTGCTCTTAATTGGCGGCTGTTAATAATTGTTTGTTCTCCATTTATTTATAAAAAAAAATATTTAAAAATATACCTACAAGTTAGGCCCTCTATTGCAATTTTTAATATTTTTCCGTCAATAATGACTTGTAAATATTTCTTTTCGATTGTTCGTGCGTAAAATACGTTTGTTCTCTTTCGGAATTATTCATTATTTGTTTAAATAACTATTTTAATTAGTTTAATATATGTATGCAAAATAGGTTTAAATAAATAAATGGAGAACACACAATTATTAACAGCGAACAATTAAGAACAAACGATGAACAAACAAATTAATGGAAAAAAGGTCGAAGGTCGAAAATAGAAAAAAAAAAAATTGTGGGGCTAATTTCACTGACCCGTGTACCTTAGCGAATCTATTCCTTACGTATAACAATAACAGTAGTTTATTTTGTAACGTACGTAGTATTTGTAACGTACCTGTTTTTCAAAATTTTAAATAATGATTAATATCTATGCTGTTAAAATCGGCATTTTTATTGGTGAATGTTGTTATTATGTATAACAATTTATTGCTTAAAAAGAGAAAGTGACATCTATAGTTTATTTTAATCTAACCACTGTCAAGTTCTATATAAATAATTAAATTTAGTACCATCTTTTCGACAACAGATGTCTCTTTTACAACTAATAAATTGAGATGTATGATGTAGGTTACTTGTCCATAGATGTCGCTGTACACGATACTATCACTAAAAAATAATCTGTAACTGATTATAATATTAACTCTCCAAAAGTGAAAAGACAGAACTATTAAAATACATGAAAATTGTCCCTTAAAACATTATTGCATTAATTATTCGTCTGGTTTGATAAAAATCATCTTCTACGCATATATTACATAATTATGTATAACTATTCTACATTCGTTCTACACATTCATTTCTATATAAGTAGGTACTTAAATGAATTTAATAAATCTCAAATGTCCTTCCAGTTTATGCTTAGGTCCTTAGTACTATTTAACGTTTATTTATATAAAGTTTTAACTTGTAAATATGTATTCATCATTCAATGAACAGTAGCAGAATTTAGGTGTTATTTAACTTGAACGTTTAAGATATAAAAAATCATTCTATCAGAAGAAATAGTGGACACTAGCGTGCCACTTGACAATTCGATTATTTTCACAGGTCCATATTCCCACGTCACATCACTGTAAAGAAACTGACGGTGCGGAATAATCCGATTGACTTTCTGACATTTCTCGCAGTTACAACTGCGAGAGCAAATTGTGATATTTAGAAACACATTTCTTAGTTCGCTATTGTCCTTGGAGTTACCTGTTACCATCTGCAAGGTGTTTCCGTAACAGATGCTCTAAGCTATAACACATGAAGTATTCATTCAACAGTTGAAATCCATAAGGATATCTATAACTTAAAGTTATGTATACGTTCCGTTTCATTATATTCATAGCCGGATAGCTGGATATAAATGTATAAAGCAGCAACATGAGCCGTTGAATGGAACGAATAAAAAAATGGAATGTATTGCGAACGTTTTTAAACAAATATTTTTAAAATTCGAAACAGACATAGATACACCAGTAACTCGATATAGGGAGGAAATCAGTAATGTTTTCGAAAGTGCGTTTTGTCTGTCACAGGCGCGAAATAAAGAATCGAAAAACACTGCGGTATCAGTTACCTCCAGGCGGTGAGGAGTCGTGTGATTGATAGCTTTTTAGGGATCCGTAACGTTAGAACGAGCCCTTATTCTCACTTAAATGTTACATGGATAAATTAACGTATTTTCCGATGTACGTTAATAATCTCGCCAGCTGTCACATGAGACGTATAACATTATTGGCGGAAAGTTAGAGTACTACACTCCCCTATCCACCCCATCGGGGAAAAACAGGCGTGATTTCATGTAAGATAATTGATAATTCTCAGTACCCTAAGACAAACAAACAAGCATATTAAGTATATATCCGTCCACCGAAGTTCCATCGCGTTAAAACATTATTATATCACAGTATTTATATTTTTAGTACAGGTACATACGTAAATGGACACTTCTGTGTTTCGCACAGCGACAACAAACCACAAACAGAAACCTTACATGTGCAGCGTGAGCTGTCTCACAACCGGTACGACATAACCTAAGTGTCCTTACGATCGCGCAGTTCAGGTCTAACGAGTAATCCACTGCGAATATTAGCGGTTTAACTGATGTTAACATTTTCACACTACATAACAAAATTACGGAGTCTACGGGGCTCATGTTATTTGTTACTAGTGTATAATGATATAAGAATTATATTTTATATGCAATGTATTATTTTTATTTATATTTAAACCATTAATGAGAAATATAGATAATATAAAAATAGTTTCGAGTAGTTTTTTCATGGAACTTGATCAAAATGTATCGTCGCTCGGTACCCGTGTCCAAATTGAATTTTTATTGCAATTTCTAATAGAATGTCTTTCGTTTAAATACTACTTATATATACATATCTTCACGCCAAGTCACTTACGAGGTAGCCAGTGAGCACGTTTTAAAATCGCTTAAGTGTTATCTTTGCTTGAGGGATACTAATGAATTGGAGAAAATAATTTTTATAACTATTTTGTAATAATAGAAAATGGTTGCTGTAAGTGTATTTTAGGATACACACATTGCAGATTCCTCTGTGAGCATTTTTAAGACCTACTCCTATGGTTTTTATTACATTGTATTATGTCTTATAAGGTTCAGCCGGCGGTAGCTGTGTAAGTGTAGGAAAATAGCTTTTTTTGATAAAGACAGGCATAGTTTTTCTGTTATAAATCCGTATCAAAATAAATTGCACGGTTTATAAGAATTAAGCCGAGAAACAGACGGACAGGCAGCGATTTTGCTTTATACTATATTATTACATTAATATAAACTTTATTAGCAATACTGCACAAAATCGAATTAAAATAGTAACGTAAAAAAAAAGTAACGTAACTTCACGCCTGTAATCCCCGAAGAGATAGGCAGAGGAATGCAAAACACTCCCATATTTCACCGGTTAAAATAGTAATGTTATAATACAAAAGTTAGCAAATATCTATACGATTGTGTATTGTCTTTGTCTGACTTAGTGTCATATGTCTGTCGAAATCTGAGTTCTACGGTTAAAAGACATAATGAAACAAAGATATTCGTAAAACCTCGCCTAAATCCAGATCACGCTTGACCGCGGCAACTGGATACAACTGTTTGTACAACTGTTGCGAGATGTTTGATTTTCGTTAACTTGTTCAAGTAAAAACTAATCGTAAGATCGCTGGAGAAGGTGGCTGAATGAGTGCGCTGACGACTTGCCAGCGCACACAGTGAAAATATTTGTTTAAGATGGTCTTTGTAATGCGCTCGTGTGGTGGCAAACATGGCGTTAAAAGCTATTGTTTAAGGCTCCATTGCAGGTTTGTGTGTCACGGCTGTAGCGCTGGCAATGGAGCGGTCCAGTTTGAAAATTTGGCAGATCACCAGCTCTCTTATGCAGGGTTACATCTAGGTGCTCGAAGGCCGGAGCCTATATATATATATATTACTAGAATCTTCGTTTTTATCTGATTTTTGTTTATTATGGTTCGTTTCGCCACAGAATATATATAAGCGTTATATTTGTGAGCGGTATGTACAACTTTGTAGCGACCTGATTTTTTGTAGGACACCTGATTTTTTGTAGGTACATATATATACCGCACCTTTTTCCAATTAAATTATACCTATGGCAACCTTCTGGGAAGATTTTCATTACCACCACACTCAAATCCTGCAAAACTTCATTATTTTTTCTGTTTTTATAAGTACACTATATAAAGAAAATGCTATTCTAAAGATTATATTGATTTACACCAATCAGTAACTAGCGGACAGAGCGGCAGACCCTAAATTGAAGCAGCAATCGTGCATTGTCTATTCGTACAACGGCTCATTCTTAGTTCATTCAATTCGGAATCACGATAGTCGGTCTCTTCCTTTGGCAAAAACTGAATGCATTGGCCGCGGATAGGTGCACCACACGTCTGCGTTAACACGGATACAACCAGTCAATTGAACATAGTATGACTTCATTACAATACATGTGACACAATACAGTCTCAACCATTCTACTCTATATTGAATACGCCATATCGTCGATAGGAATCAAAATATGCAAATACATATAAGGAATACTTACGTGATCTGATTGGCATATACTACCTAAAGTATTATGTAAGGATAGAGATATTTAACGCTCCATGCTCTTTGACTACCCATTAAAGGACTTGACGCAAAGGTATTTACCTAAAACATTATTGTCCAAGTGGTTCTCTACCAAAGTTTAAGAACGGTGCGTAAGTATAATAAAAAAAATGTATTTTTTTCGACCCTGTTATCATTCATCGTATATCATAATCGTTCATGTACCATATCGTTCATCGGTTATCATCTGTTGGAACACGCGTCTACTCGCTATATCTCGCAAGGCTAAAGCCCATAGTCTACATAATCTACATATGTATTTACGGACATAAATATTAATTAACAAGCTTAACATTTAAAACATTTAAAATTAAAAAAATATAGTTTAAGATTTATCCTGTATTAAGAGTGTATTAGTAGAGCCCCTGGTGGCCCATCGAGGGTTGGCTGATGCCACCTGATACAGCATTGTGCTCTCATTGTATAACACTAATTGTGCTTAGCCTTTACCCTCATTATGCGTCGGTAGTTATTACGGGCGGCGGTGTTGCCCTGTATAGCGAACTGCTCCCCTGTGCAAGGAATGGTGTTGGATCGAAAACCGATGTGGAGATGCCGCCGAATACAAATAATTGGGATTTAAAATCAATAAGGTACACTCACAAACAAAGCGATAGACATACATGTGTTTGAGTTAAACATGAGTAGCTTCAGATACTCAGAAGTGATGTTTATTTATTTATATAAGGAACGCCAAAATAATAAACATTAGTACACATTTTTAGACACATA
>DWMG01000839.1:0-17278 GCA_018244855.1 Elbella merops
TGCTGCTTACAGACAGCCGTATGTCTTCCCCTCTCTATATATCATATCTCTATGGACTTATTGGAAAAAATCGTCAACTGAAACGACTAACTGACAATGATATGCTTAAATATGTTTTCATGAAGCGCGAATCGTTCTTCATCTATTTTTGTTTCAGTCGAAGACAATTTTTTTTTAAATATTAAGTTCAATATAAATACTTTAATTTTACTATACATGTCAAAAGTTTAGAAAAATAATTTTCTTGACGTATCGTTAAAACCTCAGATCAATAGGATAACATATGAGAACTGTTTCACTGGACTAAAATGCTTATAGTATTGATTATTTTATTCTTATAATTTGATCCTCATTATATTCCTTCTATAAATGTTTTATATTTTGAAAATTGTCTTTCTAAATAATGCAAAATTATAGGTCTAAATATTTTATCTTCAAATTAACAACTTTAATCATACTTTTCCATTGCAACAAGTATTCATAAAAATATAAAATAAATAAACATATAAAGCCTTGTGTATGATGATTTACAGAACAGTCATTCAAATGTTTGATCAGAAATGAAATAATAATTCAACCAAAAACTTACTTGTCAATTGCATCCGCGGTTTGACTTGAAAAAATTTTAGCTAATGAACAATAGATATAAGCAAATTTTTAAATATATGAGGCTATTTGTTATAAAAGTCTCACAACTATACATATGTAGATAATTGTTTCAACAAACAATTATTTTGTTAGAACTATTTTAATATTTCAGTTTCATTGCTAAGTTTTAGACTCATGTAATGTAGCTTAATATAAAGAGTAAAATGTAAAATAATGATAAAAAATGTAATGTATTATGATTGAATGTAAATGTACGAAAAAAGGTAGAAATCTCTGTTCTGTTTCTCTGACTAGTCTGTTCCCCTAAAATTGCAATTTACAAGCAAGCAACCCATACAAATATATTTTTATTCTGAAGCTGGATTAAGAGCTAACTGGAAAACATTAAAGCGGTCAGGAGATAGTTGTGGACTTCTTATTTATATGGATTAAAGTACTTATGTTGGTTATACATTATTAATTTGGAATGTAACTTAGGGAAAGAGAACCATGGGTTTTAACTGGTGTCAGTCCAGCATTACCCTTTGCCCTCTTACCCTATGTCTCTGGGATAGTATGATATTCATTTGATTTCCCCACAAAATGAGAAACAAACATTAACCACTGCTGCAAAGTTAACAAGGAGGACAATGAATCTAAGGCCAAATCTCCTACACCAGCAAGTTGGGCATGCTGCTGAATAACATACAGGATTTCTGACAACAGAATCTTACTTACTATGATACTTATATACAGCAGTATCAGTGTGTCTACTACAATGGGTAACTCAGGGATCCTGTGTGGCGTTAAGGGCAATAACCTACTATGAATAATGCTACAAAACCTCAGCCCCTATATCTCAACAGACCCAATGTAATGGTTATAAAAATGGTGAGAGGGAAGCCACAAAAAATCTTCATATAGTAGGGTATAGTAAAACACTTACCTTTACAACTTAAAAAGTTTGAGATTTGACAAGAACAACTGAAGTCATAGCATAGAAGATAAATTGGCAAATTTAACAGTTGTGTGTAGTTACAGAAAAATGAGACAAAAACTCTTAAAATCAGACCACTTTCTCTAATTTGGAGTGAAAGATTACCATTTCCAATGTGGTGTCAGATTTAACTTTAATAGACTACTCATTAATAAATAGCCTAAATCGACTGTGACAGGTTAATGAAAATGATGATAAACAAAAGGATGTGTGACAAGTGAACTAAAACAATTATCAAAAATAACTACCCAAATTGAACAGATAAAAACCGTAAAAAGCACAGATGCATACGTGTCTGCAGTTTGTGTGGGCTGTGCTGGCGGGGGTACAGGATGTGGTGGCATGGGCGGCAAGGAGCGCATATCCTGGTCCAGCAGCGCGGGTGCGGGCGCGCGGGCGTTACGCAGGTCAACATCCATGCCTCCTACACCGCCCATCACCATACCGCCCATGTTTCCCATACCACCCATAGGTGGACGACCTGAAATACAACAATATAAGAATACAACATATTATTAAGAAATTATTCAATTGTAACCACACCTATAAACCCCGAAGGGGTAGGCAGTGGAGTGTAGTACACTACCATATTTTAATAGTAAACTTAAGACCCATGAAAAAGGTGGTTGCAATTGTTATATTTCAAAATATTAAATACATTTTTGGACTGGTTCCAGTCATGTGATGGATTAAAACTGATAACTTATTTTAATAAAGATGTAAATTTGTTTCCACTCACAACACAACACAAATTTGTTGACCTTTCTTCAAAAGTATCTATAGTTAGAAACTTCTACTACATGATTTTAGGTTGAAACATACTCACTGGAAAATTGGTTTGGTGGTGGTACTGGATTTCCAAGCAATGGTGGTTGTTGAACTGGAAATTTTTGAAAAAAACTTCATAAGCACCTTTTTGCTAACTTATATTTAATACTATTTACATGAAGACAACCGACTGACTTTGACTGCCTCGTTGGTCGAGTGGTTGCAAGCGCGACTGCCGATAGGGAGGTCCTGGGTTCAAATCCCGGGTCGGGTACTATTGGATTTTTCTAATTTAGAATTTATAGTAGTGACTTGGAGTATAGATGTGTGCCCGGTGTATGGCAATAGGCTCACCACCTATTCCATTGTGGGACTTAAATGTAACTGGTGAAACATGGGGATGTACTACACTCCTCTGCATACCCCTTCGGGGATTACAGGCGTGACGTTATGTTTTTTTTTTAATTTTACTTCACGGCCTTTTTCCTACTGCCAGCTTGAAGTTTGTAGAAACTGTTAATTATTTATTCACCACGTTCAGGTATGATTACCTATTATAATATTACAGTATTGTTATTGACGTGGGCATCATTACTCTCTTGTTCAGTACGTGCATTCATGCGGTCTGGATCTGATACGGTTGCAACTACATTCTAAATGGCATGCGTAGGTGGCGGGGGAGTGTAATTGCAAAACATGATCGTATCGGCCAAGTACTTGTAAATAGTAAGTACATATAGACATAAAGGGTCCCAAAACATAATGTTTGTATGTTACTGAGTTTCATCACGCATTATTTTCTTCTTTAATAAAGTAATAACTTTCATATAAGTACATGTTTCTATAAGGGATATTGGCTCATAAATTAATATAATATGAAGGATTGACCCGAAATGCAATAGGTATAATATGTCTAGTCTTCTTATTACATATATATATATTTATGAAATATGCTTTGAACATCCGTCATATTTGAAAACAAAACATTTTAGTAGTATAGAATAAAATTAAAGTGCCAAATAACAGAAAAAAATGAAGGCGAACATACCTCTTGAGGAAATCGGTGTATTCGGCCTGACGAATGAGACCAGTTCTCATCATGATGGTCTGGAAGCACTGGCGTTCGATAGCCCATAGCCGACAGTCGGAGGCCGCCTTGATGGTGGCTGTTCTCTTGCAGTTGTACAGAATAGCCAGCTCGCCGAAGACTTTGCCTGGCGCCATTGTGCTGAGGTATTTGTTTTCTCTGGATACCTCCACCCTTCCCTCTGTGAACAGAAAACAATTTTCACATACATTTTGAAATTAGGAATTTACTTACCGTCATCCAGAACAATCATGTATAATAACTCTAGTTTTATGTTTTATAGATGGCAAAAGAGCTTAATTCCTAAAATAAATTATACCTATCCACACTCTGGAGAATTGTTCTATATGAAAGTCTTCGAAGACCAACCTCAACATGAGTTCCCTTTTAAAACTTCTTTTAATTTGAGCGGAATAATGCTATCACTCCTACAAAGCGATAGGACACCTATAGCGATAGAGCCTTCCAAAATTTAAAAATTTGAGTCCGAATATTTGTCCTACACATTTCCTTTTCTCAACTTTACATGAACGGATGATCTATACGTCTTATTAGAGTCGAAACGTAAGGTAAGTCGCTTGAAAAAAGTAGGCAAATATTAATACACACAACTATTTAATTTCTGTTAGCAAAACAAAGTTATGCAACTTATTAACAATTAAACAGAGGAAGTACGGTAATAAATTGCAAAAGTTACTTTCAGGTTAATATGTACGAGTACGTAAATTATATTTGCATTGCACCAAATGATCAGTAACGCATGGCGAATTACTTATCCGTTTCAAGAAACAACGTCAACTATTCGGTTGCAATAATCCGACTAGTTGAAATTTCCAGGAAATTCACGTTACTTGCTGTACAGTTCCGTTGTTAAAATTGCCGTGCTGACAGCACTATTTGAAAGTTAATACATTATAATATCATTTTGTATTCTACATATGGTAGATCTAATAAATAAATTAGATTTCTAATTAGCTACCGCATTCACATTTTATGAACATTAAGGCTACAACTTAAATAATTTACTAGGCAATCCAGTTGATATCGGAAATAAAGCAGTAGAGGAGACACTTTCGAAATATAACCTTACTATAAAAGCTGTATTCAAGGCGAGCAACGTTTATGTAGTTGCCGAACAACCAAATGTTGATGACTCATATTGGCGAACGGTCAGAGTATCTCAGAAAGATTATTTACATTACTTATCGCTAATCTTGCGAAAACAAAAAGTCAAACACATGAAATGAGTGCTGGGAGATTTTATCCCGTTGGAACCTTCTTGAAATGTAAACTCTTTCTAAATTTACAATAAATGATCACGTCCATATTACTTTAACTATAACTGGTGTGCAACACAACAGCAGGATACTAATCAATGACCAATGTACGTAAAAGGAAGTCACTTTAACAACGACAAACATTATTGGAGCAACGACAATTATTATTTTGTAACTCTTTCAAAAAAAGGATGTCAATATTTGCGAAACCAGTGTAACCAAAATGTGTTAAGAACTCCTATGACAAATCACATGGCAATGGTAGTGAGGTATTGATAAATTCATTCAAGGTGATAAGCGTGCGAACATGCAGAGCAGCGTGTGAATAGTTCCGTTTCTTTGTGTGTAACGTATTCTTTATGAATATCTTAATAGTATAGTCGTCTTAGCACGCTCCGTCCCGGATCTTCTGTTTTGTTTATCTACTAGACTTCGCCTTATCCAAAACAATTGTTAATATTAATAATGAAGCGGAAAACTTGACTGAAGTATATCTAATGTTTATTCGACACGCTTAACACCAACCATTGATAAGCAAATATGTTAAATGGACGGCTAAAAATATTGAAAAATCGTATTTGTGGATCAAGAAGTATAGTTGCTTGATATGAAAGTAGCCATACGTAAAAGTCAACTTTTCTAATTGTTTTATTATTATGCGTTGATTAAAAATGCAAGTATATAGGTATATGTAAAATAGATCATGTAATAAGATAAAATTTCAGTGCAATTGTTTTAGGTACCAAACAATTCTGATCGCGGTATTGCGCAGCCCACCTAGGCATGACTAGATGTCCTAGTCGCCTACGCACAGAAGCTTAGGCGGTGCGATAAGCCCTGCTCTGCAATCCCCAACTTGAATGTCCAGCGTAGGGACCATGGACATAAACTGCTTGGGGAAGCCTATGTCCAAAAGTGGAGTTGATCTAGCTGATGATGTCAAATTATAAAATATAATCCATCGACCTCTTTTGATACGTCTCGTTCGATCGTTTATGACATTTATAACTACATTTCATTTCAATGAATTTGAAATATAGGGGTTATTGAAGCAAGAAGTTTAACTGTTACAGAACTACTTACAGATGTTCTTGGGTTAAATGCAAACCAGTATTGTATACCGATATATAAATACGATCGTGATATCACTCTCTCTGATGTGGGACGAACATCCGTTTGTGTCGTAACATCGCAGTAAGAACGGTTGCATCTTTTATAAATCCGGCTATTTTTCAAAACCATAAACTATATCGGATTTTATAGTTTTTTGTTAGCTCTATTTATTTCTATACCGTTTGATGCGTAGTAGTTACGATGTCAGGATATAAAATTTAACATGGATACTAGTGTATATTGGATTTTCTATTTTAAGATTTAATTTGGGATAATAGATGGCATAGATTCTATGTGTTCTAGCGGATAAATGTTTCCAATACAACAATCTTTCTATCAGTGTTTATAAATGCAACAAATGCGCTCCAAACTTAAAATGAAAATATCTAATTGGAATTGCATGTAAAAAAAACATCGAAAATTTTCCACTCTACTAAACTCACAATAGGTCTTTGTTCATTCATTCCAGTATAATATAAACCGCAATGCAAACGTCAGTCCACACACGTACGTTAAAACGATTAGCACGCCAGCCTTTGTTTTTACACCTTTCCTAACTTAAAAGTGATTACATGCCGAAGAAAAAGTTACCGATTGTTTAATAGCGTTGCGAGAATACGAAACGTTATATTTGCTCGTTAAGTTGGTAAAAGTTAATTTAATTTACCATAAACTGAGCTGTAACTTAACAATACACTGATTATTGAAACTGGTGTCGAAATAAATGCCAAGATAATGCTAGAGCTACGTGGTATTTAAAATGAAACTGAACAAAATGAAACTATATAAAATCGTCGACTTTATAATATGTGAAGAGTTTCAGTACTATTGGTAGTATGTACTCGTATATAGGTATATATGCATGTATTGATTATAGGAAGATCGGTTTATATGCGTGTTCCTTGATGTTCCTAGATGATGATAAATATGAGTACGTATTTTTCAGCAAACAATGAAATTAAATTTTCGGCTGTTGAAAGTTAGTATAAATTTCCTTTAAAACAAGTTCCGTTTTTCAAATAAACGATGAAACTCTGTTCATTTAGGATTCCTTTTCATTTGGCAATGTTCTTTAAAAAAATAATACTTTAAGTTTTAGGAATTTCGGAATGGTTTGCACAGTAATACAGCTTATATTCCCTTTGTAAATTTCGTCAGTAATATGATTCAGGACATTATAATTGCGGAGATCAAACGAACGCAAATCATTGGCTCAAAACGAAAGTGTTTCAAGGCGACTTTACGTTTTGCACGGCGCAGGTCGAAGTTCAATTCATGTGTATATTCGGAGAGTTCTTATTGAATGAAACCTCACAAGAGAATGTGTGCGTTTTCTATCTTGACATTTCATCTTTGTTTCTTCGTTTCTTCTTAGGCTATAAATTTTATGATAACGAAACGTTACAGAAACGCGGTCATAGCGGCATCTCATATTAAAATCGATTCGGTCAAATATACATATTGCAGGGAACCTCGACGTTACAAACATTTCAGTACAATAGGAGCACAATGAAACAATATAAAGTCTAATTTCAAAGATTCTTTACAAGTTTTTTATTATGTTCAGTATTTATTGGATAATTACTTGTGTCCTTCACAAACAGACAACTACATAGCTGTATATTGAAGCCAATAGCAATTAATAAACAAACGAAACTGTCAGAATGATAATGAGGTTCGGTAATCGGAAGATATTCTCATATTCATGCATGATTTAATTCAAAAGTAGGTCGCGTGGAGCGGAGCAAACTTTAATTGATATGCCTGGCTCGATTTATTTAGCAAGTGAGTACTCGTATGTATGTACCTCTATTTGTACGCAAAGGCATCTGGACACAACAATATTATTAAAGAAGCATGTTGTAATCGTTCTGATCATTACAGAAAATTGAGTCCCGTTATTTGAGATGTCGCACATTCATTATAAATAAAAGAAGTTATTAAAAGAATAGATGCAGAATATTGTCTTGAATAAATTTATCAATCGCGGATTTAGATGAAATCATATTCAGTTCAGCTTAGGTGTGTTCATGTATTTTAAATACTATTATTACCAGCACATGTCTGGTGACAGAGTATTTTATCTTATACGATTTCAATTTAAAACTAATAATTTTAAAATGGCATAAGAATATCAACAATTACATTCACCGTGAATAATTTTGAAATATAAGGTTGTCTGAAATATTGAAATGCTTGAAATGTTTAAAAATAACTTCTGAAATGATACGTAATTATAAAAACGATGCCTCAACGACCATGATTAGATATTTATCATTTATTTCAATGATTATGTAACAGGGTACGTACATATATCTATAAACGTTGAGTCACACGATTATTTAAGAGATACGAAAATATAGTGTAGTTTATTTTTTACCGGGACTTTGAAAATATCACGTGAAATCAACCATCGATCAACATCAGCACACACACGAGATTAAATCAACATCACAGTAGCGGAATATTTTGCGATTAAATGACAACTGATATCTGAATATAAACAGTATATATTTACCTGATTCGTCATTTCTATGTAGTTTCTCAACAGTTTTGTCGCTCGTTCCTTCAAGACGCGTAACGTCCAGAAGTATACCAGCATCAAGTGATGACTCGGTAGCAGTGCTGTCTCTTTGACAGAGATTTCCGGTTCGCCTTTTACGAGTCCCGTATGTATGCACAGGCACAATCAACTTCGGCCGCGGTATTGAAAAGTCAGAATCCGAACCACTGGACGAACTTTTAGCACTTCTAGAATAAATTGGATTGTTACTAGTCACACGTTCTTCACTAATACGTTCTTTAGGAGGCCTGAATGACAAAATGTCATTGTACCTATCATACCTATCATCACTTTTAACCCTAACAGTATTATACAACTTGCCATATTTATCACGTTGCTTTGTAATACCATTTGTAGTCCGGTAATCACTTTCTTTCGATAAGTCCACTGATTGGAATCCGTTGTGGATTGCAGGAGCAGGTGGATTTTGATTTCCATGAAACATATCGTACTGCATTAACGTCAGCTGTTCGCTTGGAGAGAGATTTCTTTTCGGTTGAGTGACGGTAACACCATTGTAAGCCTTGGAGTCTTGTTTAACATTGTCAAGATAAGCTCTTAATGGTGCTCTTACTTCGCTTTTTACTCTCAATGATTTAGAACGAAAGCTAGGTTTGGCTTCCTCGACACGTCCGTTTCGTTCGTTCTCTTGTTGCGTAGTGCGTTCAGGAAGTGGTTCGCATGTAGATATCGAGGCATTATTTATAGGCTGCATGTATAACCCCAAATCTTCCGCATCACTATCCATGTCGAGGTTCTTCTTTCCGGATCGAGATTTTATAGGTGATAAGTCCAATGTTGCCATAGAATTTATTATTTGGTACATAGTATCGTTATTAAAACCACGTACCGTTCCGTTCGGCTTCATTTCACCATTATACGTGCCTTTATCTTTTTTAGGATCTTTCTGCAGCTGTTTTATCTTATCGCTATCAGTGTCATTGTTTTGTTGACTTACTCTTGAATAATATTCGTAGTATGATTCTGATGATGGATCTAACGGTACGGGCCCCGGATCGGGTAAAGGATAACAATTCTTTTTAGAGTCAGCCTTTCGTTGCCGGTGTGCATATTTGAGAGAATCTTTACGCTGTGGTGGTACGGGTGGTTGGCGTTCGTTAGCCGAAAACGCTTCAATGTCCCATTCGGTAAAATTTCTCCGTTTTACTCTCCTTAGTGTGGATGGTTTGTAGCCATTTGGCATATCTTTGAAGCTGTAACTATGTTTCAACTTATTTTGCAGTAGGAGATTATTATTAGCTCTAGCTTTTTCTTCTATATTTTGTTGATATTTAGCTAACTGAGATATATTATCACTAGGAACTTCTTGGGAGTAACTGTAACCGCTGTCTTCATGTGAGTATGTTTTGTTAGGATAGTCTTTTTCATTGCTACGGCCTACATCTCGACAAGACTTGCTTCTAGATATAGAGTTAAATTTCACTTTATTAGACTGGTCGTCATTTTCATTGTAAGTGCTAAGATTTCTAGCTCCTACCCAGTTAGCTGCATAGACTAAGTCCATCGTCCTATCATTGATAGAAAGCCACGGGTCCTCCATGACCGCTTTTCCTGGATAATGTTTGATTTTCATAATGTCCTCAACGTTTTTGCTTGTTTGTTTCCAACTTTGTTATTAATGCATCCTATCGTGTAATAAGTAATTTTCAACTTTCTTATCCCCATTTTAGTTCACTGTTTTCAATTTGTTTCACTTAAAAATATTTGAATTTTCGCCTTCAAATTTATCTATTGTTTCAATTACCAGAAATCTGAAACGTAACAGATTTGTTTCATTGATTTTAATATTAGCTTCTTTATATAGTAAGAACGTGATTTTGGATAATGACTTCATTTATATCTGATTGTAGTAAGTTCATCATGATCTTAACGGAATTTGTTACGGTAACGATTATACCGTAACAACAGAATGATTTCGTGTGGGATGCAGTGTCTTAGAACTTTAAAACAGTACACAAAACGTTATTATACTAAAGAGAGTCTTAAAGGGACAGAAAAAAATAACTTCAATAAAATGTAAAATCTAGAAAGATATAATTGAGCGGACGCGATAAACATATTTATTTAAAAGTCTAAATCTATTTTAAAAATTTCAATCTTACATATGCCGTATTTGTAAGTGGGTTTTTCTAGTCGTTCTAATAATAAGAGTGATACAATTATAATGAAAATATTAATTATAAGAATTTATTTCGTGAATTAAGATTAAGTTTGAAGTAACCGATGTGTCGGTTCATCGCAATCCTTTGATGTACCGATTTCCTCGGAACTTTATTATTAAAACAAATGCATCATTTGGTGACTCAATATGTATGGTGACTCACTAGTTGTTGGCATGTAGTATACTGTCATCCAAGGTTCAATTGTTGAACCTTCGATATCACCTACGTACGGGAAATGAATTCAACTCTTCAATTGCTTAAGATACACTTTTAGGCAGTAACTTATTTTCCTTTTTGTTTTTAACTATCTCCATATTTTATATTGCGAAGGTAATACTTGTCACTACGCACATTAGCTAACAAAACTGCATTTATTACCAATTATTGTATCTTTTCATAGCGTTATAATTTATTTAGTCATAAAAGCATTTGATTAATGTAGTCCAATTAGAACTTGCGTCTCCATTTGCTTGTTCATTCACAGCTAGTTAAGTATCTTTATCCGATACACATTTCCGTTGACAATTGGCATTAAAAACAGGTTCATTGGTTTAATGCGAGCTAAAGACTAAAATAACGACTTCGCAAGAACGGATACATCACGGTTCGCAAGCACGCGTTGCGTAAGGTCTCATGGGCCTCATCGTTGAGGAAACAACTAGGCCTCGGGGGCCGATCAAATGCAAGTTGTATTATTACGTCATAATTAGATAATAGTCCTGGGTTGCTATGCACATGTAATGTTGCCAGTGGATATTCTAATAAAAATAATAAAAACTGTTCAAATATAGATACACTAAAAAAACGAGAAAGAATTAAGAGACCACGTAATTTAGAAAATAAAATTACGTTATGAACAGTTAAACGCCGCAGTACAAAAAAAATCGTACAGCAATAACTTCATTAAGGGTGCACAAGCACGTAGCTTCTATACGCGCAGAATTTTCGATAGAAAGGTACGAAGAGACAGCAAACGCATACTAAATATAAATGATGTAATTAATATTTAAAAGTTATATTTTTATGTTTTCAGTACTAACTAGCAACACCGCAAAGTGAAAGTAGTAAATTATTAATAATAAAAACCAATGACTTAGAGAATAATTTTTAAAAAGTCTTTACTAACTTAACTAAAAAAAAATTGCAACTAAACGAGTTAAATATATTTAAGGTAAATCCTGGCAACATTCAGAAGTATCCTGTTATCTAAAGATTACGGAAAGATAGAGAAATATTTATAAAGTCTGTCATACCTATATAAAAAACGCGGTAACTCGAAAAATATAAATACTTACACGTATATTATTCAAAAAACATAAACCATCCGCAGATTGCCTATGAGATAAATACGTTGGCAACACTCACCGTGCCGTTAGCCACACAGAAGCCAGTTTTTAACATTTATTGTTATTATTACACTTTCACTACAATTTACTGCTGGCACGTCAATGTGCGATGCATACTGAGATCAAAAATGTAGCAAGAGTAAAAAGGTTTGTTATTACACAACTGTGGCTTCTGTGCAACCGAATTGGGGTTTCGTAACCAAAGGTTTTAGTTTCTTTGTAATGAGCTGATACACTTTTTTGTTGATAGAATTATCTGCGATTACATCTACGTGCTACTTCCGACTTAAAGATTTATTCAAAAATAATTTTATAATAGCAGTTTAATGCCCTTTCTCAAGATCCAATGATTCATCGCAAAGCAACCGCTATTTTGATAATGTGGTGCATGAAAATTTCTTAAATATTTAATTTTTTAAGGTTTTTAAAACGTATGCGTTGGTCGAATAGTTGCAAGCGCGACAGCTGGTCGAGAAGTCCTGCGTTCGATTCCCGGGTTCCGGGATTCTTCTAACTTAGGTTTTCTAGTAGCGGCTAGTATTAGCTAGATCAGTTCGCGGTGTCAGTTAATAGGCTCACATCCTATTCTATTGTGACACGCAAAGGTAACTGGCGAAATGTGGAGGTCTACGACACACCTCTGCTCACCCCTTCACGGATTGAAGGCGTCATGTAGCAAGGTTATACTTCTATTTCTCTTAAGGTGATATAATCTATCTGGATTTTACCACTATTTTCCTTAAAAAGAAATATTCAGTTATTAATTTAAAAACAGTTCGAAGCCTACTTCACGCACCAATGGTTATAATAAGCATGGCGTCGTATATTACATTGTAAGCAAAATAAAAGAAATCTTATTAAAATTTGAATCCATTTATATAGTAGCATAGCAAGATATTAAACTATCCCACGCAGGAACTGGATTCTTGGTATGAAATTAAGAGCCTAATATTTTAGAATGTAATTCGACTTAAAAGTTTAAAGTAACATATCGAAATAGAAATCGAATAGCTTAGTTTTGTTTAGGTCTAAAATGCGAAAGCAATTAGATGGTAATAATATTTATGTATAACTGTATGGTTTCCTAATAAAATAAGATGCAGTTGCTAATATTGTAGGAAGCTAAGAACAATAAATATCTACTGAATTTCTTGCCAAACTTGAAACAGCACTATGATCAGTAATTAATAGTCTCACGCTGATGTAGATATTTCTACAGTATAGACCTAATGAACAATATGTTTGGTTTTGTTAATGAACATTTTTTTTCAAATTACAACATTTGGACTTAATGAACGCCATTAGATTATTTTGATGTGTATTTGTATTATATTAAGTGTTATGTTATTAAAATACAATTTAAAAGTTTACTGTAAATTATAAAAAAAATCACCGGGACTTTTAAGACAGTACTGCAATGTGCAACATGATTATCTACATGTTATATGAAACCTATTAATCCTTCATAGGTCGGACATGTACTAGCAAATTAGTATTAATCATCGAATGCACGATCGGACTAATGGAAAACGATTTCTAGGCAGCGACTGATGGTCGAGTTGAAACCAGTTTATTGGTCCACATATACAGTCGAGTGACCACCAGTGGTACGTGAGAATTGAATCCAGGAACTTGAGAAATCGACGGTGAGTACCTAGTTTGTACTGAACGCGACAGTGTTACAGATATGGCAGTGTGACAACTGTTGCAATGCCATATTGTGTTGAAAACAGAAAAATGACAGGCGAACACGTAAGGCTAATGAAATACACTTTTGTTTAAATTTTGAACGATCCTTTCAAAAAACTTAGATATTTGTAAGAATATGTTTGCGTAAACTCATATAATGCGCAATAGATGGGTGCAAAGATTGTATTAAGACAGGTACCAATGTAATCCAAGCCTTTGTGCCCGAATAAAAACAGGACAGCCGTTTAACCCAGAAAGGATCAAACACCTGGTGGCCTGTAGCCGGCATATTGTTTACTGGTGCATATACCACCGCACCCACTTACAAAACCTGTATTTTACAAGTCTCTAAACCAGTAGCTATGATCAAATCAGTTCACAGATCACGAATTCCCTTTAAAATGTAACAAAAACGCTAGTTATCGCAAGAATATTTTTAATAGACAAGAAAGTCAAAGCTGTCCGACGTGTATTAAATATGTAACTATAGAAGTCACGCATTAGAAAAATTATTCACGATAAATTTGTCACGTAAGGCAAGATAATACATAATATAAAAATATGAATTGATAAAACAGACAGTGAACAGCCGACTATCTCAATAAATTATTACTGGACGGAAACTCAAACGGGACTGACAAGGTTTCTTTTTGTAACGGGCCCGAACTATAGACAATGGGACTCCTTTCTTCTATTCAGGTAACAGCCGAACAGCGCTGTGATTCAAGGGGTATAACACACCTACAATGAATTTGAATGAGTCGTTATCAGAAGAACTGTTCGTGTCACATAACAGTAGGACTATTTAATTAGTTATCTGATCACCTACTTAACTGCCCGATTGCTTGATACATTTCAAAATACTGTGTTCACGTTGTGTGTAAATTGTTGTATCTCTGTAACAATAGTTTACAGATATAAATAGCAATTTCATATAGTTTGCTGACAGTCAACATGTTGAAAGTGGTTATTAAGTGATAAAATCACCGTTATTGCTCAACATTAACTATAAACTATATTGTTAAGCTCGTGACGCACTCGTAAACATCTCATATTAATCTGATACAACGAACGCTACTTTCTAATCATTGTTTGAATTTGTTTCAATACACAGACGTGACATTGATTTACAGCTGCACATTGTGTTGGCCAATGACAGCGATAAACGCGTAATATACTAAGAATGAATACAACATTAATTACAATATAAGTTACCGAAGCGTGAATTGATTTATATAGCAACAATTAATTGAAAAATCAGGACAATTGATCTAGTTCACTTCTTTGCCGTCGAAGCGTATAGCCGTATAAATAATGTAAATTTTACTCTACATGCAAACGTCGGCATGCGAAGATGAAAGGTTTTACAGCTCAGAATAGTACTATCGAGCGACGAATGAGGCGAAAACTTTAATAAAGTATCGTTCTAAACATCAATCAAGTCACAAAAGTTTGTTGTCACTCCATAAGGCTGAAAGCCAGACGTGTGTAGAAAGCTCAGGTCTTCCGCATTAATATGCTAAAATATCTTCACCGTGAAGACGCCGCTCCGAAACACTTTCACGACGTACACAGGTACCGCACGTAAACACGGGCTGCAGGCGATATAACCTTTTGATGTTTGCAATCTTTACAAGAAAGATCTCGCCTGGAATATCAACTAAAAAACGTAATGCTGGCTTTCAGTTGCAATCAATTATCCATGGTCGAATATTATATATCTAAAGTGGGCAGTTAAACTTCAGTATTTTATTTAGAAGACATTATACATTGTTACAGCAAAACACGATCGCAAAATGTGATTACTATATGTTGCCTAAGACACTACATCCTTCAAAATCATTGCGGTATAGCGACAGCTGCAATACGCGCGAAAAAACACCTTGATTTACACCTTTGCACATCACTTTATTTGTCGAGCCTCTAACACGATTCCCCGAAATAAAACGCAAACAAAAACTGTATAAAGCACAAATCACTGCTTCTTTCCCAGTGTTTGGATCGCGAGTATTATAAATTCAAGACACGAGACAGTGGCCGGCGACGACCAATCACGTCAGCGTCGCCCCGCTTACTACTTTACTCCGGTCTGATCAACTCCTGCGCATATGGTACCAACGCGTGCAAGCGAGAGACGAACATAGCTGGCGAGGAAAAAGGTTCTACCTGGACTGAAAGCTCAAAGTTCATACCTTTGATAGACAAAATAAATAAAAGCTGACATAGTACAAAAATTCAAACAACAAATTAAATAGTAAATTATTTCATACCTTGACAAGTTGTGAAATTGATGTAAGCGGAAAACACAAGGACAAGAGAATGTTTGAAGTAATATTTGATCAACTGAACAAATTAATAATTATTACGGTATTGTTGTAAATAATAAAAATTATCTACGTACGTGTCGTGAATTCTTTATACTATATACATATATATATGAATTTTAATGTTATCAAGCACGACATAAAATTTTTTTAGAGATACAGAAATTTAAAATAAGAATTTTTAAAGAATTTGAACGACAATTTAGATCCTGGTAACATTGTAATTAATGAAGGTCAGTATAAAGATAAAATAGTTTAAGCCACTACCCGTGACCGAATATTTACTAGAATGTTGCAATTGAAGGTTAGGGCCTCCAATTAATGACACAAATACCAAGGTTTATTTAGTTTAGTGTTGTTCATATAGTATCTGAATTAAATTCACGTTCGTAGTGAAAAAATGACAAATAATGGTAAGTACATTTTTTAAACATAAACAAATAAAGAGCATTGGAGATTTTATCAACAACCATAGAAATAAAAATTAACTTCTTCCAACCATTGCCTGTTTTGTCACTATTTCGCAGAACATAAATATGGTTCACTCGAGAATTTGCCATTGATGCACCTAGAGTTTTTCTGTCCTTCTGTTGGCCATAGCTTTCTTGTCATAATAAGAAGGTTTAAGACCATAGTCTACCACGCTGACCAAGTGAGACTTATGTTAATTAAAGTTATCATTAATGTTTTACATAGTGTACTTGCGACTGAAGAGTGTGCTTGCTCGTCCACGTGTATACCAGAAGCGATCATCCTTATCCTCAGCAATAGTAACTGTTCTATAACATACTTGGAATTCACTACTAACGCACAAACTAACAACAGACACTAAACAATGTGAATAGATACTTACTACGCAAGCATGGTTCAGCTTAGGCCACACTTTTGCTTTCCGTGAGGCAAGACTGTGGTCAAGTACTGGACTATATTGTTTAAAAAAACCTAGATTCGACCGAGAGTTCGGTTTCGGTTTCGGCTAGTTTTGACCAAGATCTTTCGGGCGCGCCGAAAGTTCACAGCCGTTCATCGCTGAAAGCGCGTTAAGTTTTCCACATAAGTGATTTGATAATTATTTCTTTTTGTTTAACCTGTACTTATGTTTCTATTTATTTTATATCTGTAGCAATTATTAGGTATTGAACTTCATTGTGTTGAGTTTTATTTTTAAGCGACAAATAAAAGAGGTTCCGTACCTACTAATATTCGATTCAATTTTAATTTTCCTTGAATTCTCGTGTTTATATGTAACTCTTGGTAAATTACATTTTGTATCGTTATTTGTTATATTAACATTGTTTATCATCCAGACGATTAAGTAGGTAGATGCTAATGTTACTGGGTGT
>DWMG01000840.1:0-17272 GCA_018244855.1 Elbella merops
GGCCAGCGTGGCAGACTATGGCCTTAACCCTCTCAATATGAGAGGAGACCCAAATTCCAACAGTGGAATTTTAATGGGTTGAAAAATAAAATTATAATTTATGTAGTAGACAAGGTAGTATTGAATTCTAGTCTTTGTATGAAAATTTTTGTATTCTTGTGTTTTTATGTAAGTTTTGCCTCTTTAATCGAGTGGTTGCAAGCGCGACTGCCATCGCGACATCCTGGGTTCAAATCCCGGATCGGGTGCTATTAGATTTTTTAAATTTAAAATTTCTAGTAGTGACTCAGAGTCAGGATGTGTGCCCGGTGTATCGCAATAAACTCACCACCTATTCCATGTGGGACTTAAATGTAACTGGTGAAACGTGGGAGTATACGACACTCCTCTGTCGACCACTACAACGTGATGTCACGTTGTATGTAAGTTTTAGTTTTATTTTTATAAATTTTTACGTCTGTATATACCACAATAGTCAAGAAAATAAAGACTCTATTGTCTATTTTTTTCTATTTCTGTATAGACGCCGCGCCCCCGAAGGGAAGAGCTTCTCGTTGCTGGCACGTACGCGGTAAAAACGAATTCGCCATCTGGGCAATGACTGTCGCGTGAGCGAAGACATAATCGGACTCTTTATGCTGCCCACCCTCTTGTCTTTTTACACAATATTACTCAGTCGCGTAGGTTTCTACGCTGGAGGTCTGCGGTTCGAAGGCGAACATAAAAAATTTCAGAAATGTACGGTTTTAAACTTAAATAGTCATCATTTCACTATTGTTCTCATTGTATCCCCAAGGAAAGTGGTTTACGGGGTAGGCAGAAAACACCGTATGTGACTGCTACCTCATTATGTCTACTCATCTACTGCTCTCTTCGTTAATACACACATACATCCTGGTACCCCGAAAGGGGACTTTGAGACTAAAAAATGCAAATGACATAAGGCAGCATGCTTAAACCATGCTAATGTATAGTATAAAATTCATAGCGAAACGGTACTTTGGAAATTTCAAGCAGTTTAAGGCTCTTCACACACGAACTTTTAATTTACCAAATTACGATAAATATTAAATTTACTTACAATGTGAAATTTGCACCTTATAACATAAGAAATACAATATATTTCAACATGAATAGGCACTCAGTATTGGCATGTCTGATTGGTAACTAGCAACAGAGAAGCAATGATTTTGTTGCTGACCTCCCTCCACATGCTAAAGATTTAAATAATAAGAACTAGTATTTGTAGAACCCTGCAGATGGACGTTGTCAGTTAAGGAATCGATTAGTGCTATCCCAGAACGTATAATAGCACATATCTTTTCATATGCAGTGACTGTTGAGAAATTTTACCAACTTAATTAAATATGGACATGTGAAACATGCCTAATAAAGGCGTATCAGTGGGTCGTTGAGTATTAATAAGTAATTAATAAATTTTCTTGGGTATGGACAGCTCCATGCGGAATGGGCCTAATTGAGGACTAATGACTCTAACCTCTTTATTCATAAACGCTCAATAGCGTTTTAGCTAATGCACGCCTCGTCTCTTTCCTACTTGCCGCGTTTGTGATATAATGGAGAGAGACAAACACATTCATCTGACCGTTCATGAATAAGTATTCCAGAATATTCTATTTCATTATGGATGGTCATTATCTAAGAGAATCGTTAACAATGAAATCCACAAATATTGTGTAGCATCACTTATTTTGAGAAAGCGAAACGAATAATTTAACATAAACGCCATCTGGATAAAAATTTCGATGATATTTTGTCAATGTCGAGTGGGTTCTGTAGATGACTTTTAATGGTGGTTAAGTGCGATAGAATATATTGTTATGAAGATAACTGGACTGAATTACTAACTAACACATACCCATTCATAACATTGTTCGCTCACTCGTTCATTCATAGAATTATTTTTTAATACATTCATATATTTACATTCATAATACATTCATATACAATTATTAATTTTTATTTCAAGAGAGCAACAAACGAGCAGTCACCAGTGACCGTTCCCATTTGCGGGTATCTTTAACCGACCTCGAATAGGACTATATGATTTAAACTGTTAGTGTCAGTAATTGCAGTCTCCACTAGTTTTTAATAGGATTAAAAGTGTTAAATTACTGATAGGACTGTTGGAATAGTGTCTAATTGTATCATTAGTCCAGTTACCATTAGTCAGATAGACTTATTTATTATCTGTCCTATTCGACGTTGGTCACAGACGCGTTGCTACTCCTGAAGACAGAGATGGTTGCATCTACACACATTGACACATCCACACCCTTTAAAATAAACAATTTATTGTGGCAACAATTGCTTCAGGGCATTGGATATAGATATGGACCTAAATGTATTTATTTTTATCTTCCATCCAAAAACAATCCTAGTCAATCAGTATTGAATTTATCCTAACTCTAGCTTAAACAAGATTTTAAAATAAAAATAGCACATCGCTCTTCAACGGAACCCGAATATTTTGAAACAATGGTCGCTCGCGGCAAAATAATTCACGTCTTTCAACAGCGTAATGAATGAAGTCTGTCATAGTCGGCAATCGCGTTAAGAGATCCCTTAATGATAATTTATTTTGCTCTTTAAGGAAAGAAAACAAACAAAAAGCGAAAGTTTTGTGAAAAACGGAATTCGAGTCTTCGCTGTTAAGGGTAATAGATAATTTTATTACTGCTTTGTGCACGACGTTGCGGCTAAGGGTGAAATTGTTTATTGTCATTAAAACAACACGAATATTCAAACATTTTTATCATTATATTATCACGCCAGGTCGTTAATGGGTTAGGCAGAGAGCACTGAATGCCGAATATCTCAATTCCTCCAGATTTTACGTCCTTCTACTCTTCATACACGTGCTCCTGTTTTGTAGACTTCTTTTTTAACACTTGTATGCAAAACTATTAACACAGTTAAATTTTATCGATTATCACCGAACTTTACATAATTTCTTATTTAACTTGCGTATGTTTTTCAGGATAACTTAAATATTTTCGGATCTATTGAACATCATTCTCATGAGTGATTCCACATCGATACTTTTGAATATGTAAAAATAGTATATAATAAATTATAGTCCTGGAACCAAATTTGAAATGATGCCGTAATTTTGTATACCGTTCTATCAATTGCCATACTGAACACCAAAAACATTTCAGTTGTAAACACCAAATGTTGTCGTGAAAAAATGTTTTTTTCTGTTGTGGTATACTTTCTCGATCCTCGCTCGAGGCGGCTGACTTCAGCTCTGTTGAAGATTTTCTACACATTTTTTGGCATATCATATTGTTAATATATTGTTTTTACTACAGGACATGTCGCATATTTTACATTTTCAGGTTTTCAATTGCTTAGTAACAAATTTACGATGAATATAATATTCATGTATGGATTTTTCAAAAACTGATTTAACTATGTGAATATATCCACGTATACGGACGCGTCTATCTCAGTCCTCGGGCGCTTCAATTGTAACTCAACACAAGACATAATTAGCTATTTTTATTGTCATTTTTATGTATAGGTACTTGTACTAAGTCCATACGAACAAAGACAACAGAGCAAATAATGTAATAAACGGCTTTGTAGCGCTTGGAAACGTAAATAAAACTTTATAACAATACATTCTGATAAAGTAACTACACATGAGGTCTGTGGCGTGCCATTGAGATGCCATGGAGAGGCCCACGTCCAGCAGTGGACGGGAGTAGGCTGATGACGATGATTATACCCATTTACAGTCTTAATCAAATATATGCGATAATCCCTACCATTACAGGTGGTGCCATACAAACGGTTATCCGACTGCTCAAAGTTAAACTTATATCGCTACCGCAGTGGACAGCAAAACTGTTGATGTTCGCTCTCTAGTCAATCAACTCCGAGGCGACTTTTCGCAAAGCGAGCTAAAAGATATCGCCTGCCTGGACGGTGTTTCGGATTCAACAATAGCCGAGTATCCGATCCACAGCATCAACATTATCAACCTACTCCTGTCCACTGCTGGACATAGACATCCGATCCATATAACGGGAGACAATTTACCACAATATCACGTATCTGAATAGGCTTTCAATATTTAGATCCAGAAAGGAATATGACTTGAACAGATTGATGTTTACGTTAACGTGTGTTGTTAGTAAAGAACATACTCGTAGTAGGTAATGTTACGCACTATATGCACGCTTTACCTATTTTACTCATTCGCAAGAAAACTTATATATTAGACCGTAATTTTCAAAAAACGGCTTTCAGTTTCATATTCTAATCAGGCTATGATTATCATAGGTAACAATCACAGATTATAGAATAACTTAATTGTCGTAGTATAACTATGATTTAAGATTTTCACAGCGCACACACAATTTATCAATATCAATTATTTTGTTATACGTAGATATGCATATATTATAAAATAGTTGTACGTGGTCTACAAAGAGTTACATCAAAGCACAACTCTCTCTGTGCTTGTACAAAACACGAAAAATAACTGAATGCTGCCGCCCCGGGGAGCAAAACCGAACAACGGAATAAAACTATCTAATGCTGTGCAAATCCTATGAGAGTGCATTTATATTTCAACAATAAAACTTCACAGAACACTGTACATTGATTCCATGTTAGTTTTTCAACAGAAATCAATACGCTAACTCCACAATACCTTCTGTGTATCCTTTGTTATAAATATCTATGTATGCATATTATACATATGTATGTGCGATTAAAGCTCTTATAACTTGGATATGTTTGCAGATCGCATGTTATTTGTAATATTAAGCAATCTCAGTCACGATTAGCTTGTCTATGATTTCAGTACTCCGTAGAAAAGATTTTTTATCCGGTAATATTCGGCACGAAATTACTGTACAATTTAAAATACGATATAATATGTATTTCTTAACGGCTTTTATTAAAGAATGTTAGTTTATAATGGTGCATTTTTGTATCCATAGACGTATTACACAAATAGATAGTAATTATTAACAAGAATGATTTGTACTTCAATAAAGAAAGGAAATAATAAGCTCCAATTTTTTTCAAACTAACCTTCATAATTCGTCACTTTAGGCACTCGCCTTACTGTCGCCATGTTACTCAGAGTATTTAAACGAACATTAATTTGGCGGGAAGTAGAAAAATAATTTGGCAGTTACTTGTCATTGTTATTTTGATCAAATATTAATTGGGATTGAATCGCTTATCAGTTTTGAAGTTGTTTTCAAAACTGTTAATCTATCTAACTGGCATTTAACCTTGTCGTCTGTAAGAATGTTTTTCGTGTTATTAAAAAAGTTTTTTTAATAATATTTTAAATGTTTTGAATCAATTTTATATACATAACGAAACCCATAAAATCTCTACAAATTAAGACATGATTTATTAATATCCACCCAACATTATAATAATAATTTCTATAGTTTAAACAATCGTACAAAAATAATGAAGCGATTTGACTATGCTTCCTTTTAGAGAGATCTGACGAATAGGACCATTAGGTTTTGATACTAACTTCTTAAACAGCCATCAATCATCTTTATCCATGCAAATAGTTGTAACCCTCGAGGATAGAAATATGACACGAACTTTTTGTCTATTATAAATGACATTTAATTTGATTCGAACAGTCTTACACCCACTCATAATGTCCTAACTTTAAAATATTTATGTCAGTGGTCAACATAAACTGCTTGATAAGTCAATTAAATATTTATAAGACAAACATATTTGCAAGAAGTTCATATTTATAATCTGTACATATGATCAACAAAAAATAATAGATGTATTTTGTACCTTTATAATAATCTGCATTTTGTATTCAACCATGGATAATAGATTGAATATTATTTTGAATGTATATCTTCATGTTTTCAGGTTCCTTGGTGTATTTAAAACGACATTGTTGATTTGTTATGTTAATATAATCTGTCATGCCAGTGACGATCAACAGTAAACTTATATTATTTTCCATTTCTTTAGAAAAAGCACTAATATTCAAAGCATCGTCCGGAAACACTGACCGACATCGGTTACATAAATCTGGCAAACGAAATTACATCTGTAATTTTGAAACAGAGAAAAAAAAAATTCGAAATCCTTACCGATTACTCAACCCCTACAAGGTGTAACCTCATAATTTTCCTAAAAGAACCGACAGGATCAACCACTGGTTTCACCCTCAAAGATTTGTCAACTATAAGATTTTATTCACCGATGTTATCACCACTTTTCAGTAAGCAATAGTATAGTGATACAAAACTTAATCGCACCACTACCTTAAACATCATCAACGACTTCACACCACCAACACAGCACACTACACGCACATTCGTCACTGACAATCTTGCAAGCTTACATCTGTTCTAGTATATTCCTTATTATATGCCGACACTAGCCATAGACAAAACCTCAAAGTATCTTTTATTTATTCTCTTTATCGCTATCTATTGGCTCAATGCCTTTCTTCTAAAAGAAAAGCTGTCATTTGAAAGACAATTCAGCTAACAATTAAAAAAAAAACAAACATCTCGTAACTTTCAATCGCTCGCCACCCGGGGAATATTGGGACGCTCGCCTTACCCCCTCAAGGGGTGGTAGTTAAACAACTTGCCGCCAGATGTTGTGCGCCACTCGAAATTTCCTTTGCGTTTTTGTTTTATTAAAAAAAAAGTTCGCTTCCGACCTGCGATCCAACGGAGCACCTCTTACAAGTTCTGGGCATTTTTTATTTTCGCGCTCCGGGCGCTGTGTGCTGCTGGTCTTCTAGCAACTTAATTGAACTAGAATAAAGTGTCCGTTCTACTCTCGCTGAAGTAACACTCCACGTAGTTTCTTTTATCACAGCGTTGCAAAAGAAATAATATTCGATTGATGTAACAAAAGATCGAGAGTGTCTCGTTGAAAATGATAGGAACCCTGTGTAACAGAAATATAACTTACCTTACCTTTACATTTATCACTATAATGATTAACGCTTAGTACGGTGTTGTTACATGCTATGGCTCGCGGTTTGACATTTAATTTAAATAAGATTTTGCTCAGACATTGTCATTGTCATTTATCAATTGATAACGTTGTCAAAATCCTCTACCTCTGTACTAACTGTAGCTAAACTCCATAATTGCTCTGTTGGTTGGTGCAATGTTAGTTATCCTAACTGCTAAGCAAGTATTCAGTTGATTCCAACCGAGCTCCGATATATGTATGGTGAACAGTAGCACTTGTTCAATGTCTAGGTGTAAAAGAATCTATATAAGTATGTATTCAAAAATATATGAATGTATTGATCGGTTACCTGGTTATTGTGTACAGGCTTTTAGATTAAGATCAGATGGCCACCTGCGAAATGTCCCGAAACATTAGATATTGTTAGTATTCACCCCACCAATCCGCTCTCTCGATAAAACAATCGTCAGAACTCTCATACACTCAAAAAAGACACACCAAAAAAAACGGTTATAGGGTCAAAAGTACCCATAACTCCTTAACATTACTTTGGCTACTTTTAAACGCTCATTATAAAATCATTCCTTTCAGTACATTTCTTTTGAAAGTTACCGAATGTTGCGAAACTGAACAAAAAACCTGAAAGGGGAAATAATTAGCCATTCCAGCCGTTTCAGCCATTGTTACCCATTTTAGCCAGTTTATGGCCGCTCGCCGTTACCGTTTAAGCGCACTTACCTACATGAGGGACCGGAATGGCACTTTTCTTAGGGGCTAAAGTCAGCGCATACTGGCACTGCACAACAAAATTTATTAAAAAATAATTATTATAAACATATAACTACTCGTTGGTCGTGTTGGTTGCAAGTGCGACTGCCGATCGGGAGGTTCTAGTCCAAATCCCGGGTCGCTTACTATTGAATTTTTTTAATTTAGAATTTCTAGTAGTGGTTCGGAGTCTGGATATTTGCCCGACGCAAGGCAATAGGCTCAGCACCTATTCCATAGTGGGACGTAAACGTAACCGGTGAAACGTGGGATTGTTCTGCATTCCTCTGCCTACCTCTTCAAGGAGTACGGGCGTGAAAAAAAAAAAACGAGTGAACATTAATTAATACAATTCATATATCCACCATGAGACCTTATTATTATTATTTATCACATTTTCCGTTTTTCTAGTCATCGCTGTGTTTACCCGAGCTTCATTTCGTAGCTAACAATTGTGTTGTTGATATGTCGTACAACAATGATTAAATTTTAGCGGCAAAATATGCACGCGAAGTTGACAGTGACATACAGAATAATGAACTGTTTCACGATGTCTTTATAAGGATTACCTTGGGTGAGATTATAGAAAAGTAGTCTATGTTAATAACACTATAGACAAAATGTCTATATACATAACTGTTTAATCATGGTGGTGTATCACACTCCTCTATCTACCCCTTCGGGTAATACATAAAATCTATAATGTTACAGTATACGTTGATCTTAACATTATAAGTAGCTGAGCCACTTGGAGCAACGGGCATTCGGCTCCCAGAGGACGCAGTACCACGCACAGGACTTTAATACTTAATTATTGACGAAATAAAAGCTTGACAGTCGCGCAAACAATTTTTTATTTCTTTTAAACGGGGATTAGGCACGCTGTCAAAAAGTTTTTTTTGATATAACATCTAAGAAAACTGAGAGGTGTAGGACTCCCGCATTAAACTATGCTATATGTCCCACGCAATAAGATTGAGCCAATTAACACCACACAGTTTTAGTAAAGTCCAATTTTCTAAGATTGGCAGAGTATATTTTTACCTTCAATATTTTATGTTTTCGCGTTGTGCGCTAAGTATCTGCGTATATCGTTAATGTCATAAAAACGCAGTCGCGAGATCTAGTATACATAGTATAAAATAACGTCGCTTTCGTAATCTGTACGCTTAGATCTTTCAATCAACGCAATAAATTTTAATATGGTTTTCGTCAATGGATCGAGTGCTTCAAAAATAAGGTTTAAACGTGCGTTATAATAAGCACATATTATACAAAGGTTTATATGTACAATACGTGCGTATTATATATAGTAGAGAGACAGTGGGATGACGATCTGCGAAAGGCTGCAGACAGATGCTGGATGTGACATGCCGAGGACAGGGCGCGATGGCGTTCATTGGGGAAGGCCTCTGTCCAGTAGTGGACTGAAATAGGCTAATGACGATGACGATAGTAGAGAAAAGCTGAGACTAAAAAAAATGTAAAGTGTCGTAAGAAACTCATTTTTGTGCGCTTACATTTCAAACGCTGTCCAAACCTTACGAGATAGATCAAAATAATGTTATATGGAATTGTATATTTCAAAAAATGCGATGGTATATGTCTCTCTCCTAAAAATAACCCACAGTAACCAATTTTATCTTTTACAAATAATAATAGTGTATTTAGGAAGCTATTTTAAACAATACAGTATTATTTTTAATGCAACTAAATACTTTAATTACGTTGTGTATGTAATGCAGATCAAAATTGCCCTGAATATTTTAAAACATATCGTAGTTTTAAAATGCGAAGGCAGAGCAACAGATTGTTCGGCGGTAGGCAGTTACCGGGTCAGCTACATAGTTATAAATACATAATATAATCACACAAACATTGGTATACCTACAACCCGCCCCTACAACTACAACATCTTCTTACTCTCACTAAATAAAAAATCTAAGCATTGTAGTCTACATTTAATAAAAACAATTACCTTTATTTACTGTTTTTATATTTAAAAAAAACAGCCTAGTAACACATGAGCACACCTCGTTAGCTAACTTTTTTTACAAATTTCCATATTTAAAAACCCGCGAAACGCGGCCATTTTGATAGCACAGGTGGCGAGTTCGCGTAATCATCGTTCCGCAGGTATTTTTTTTTAAATTTCGCAAATGGCGTCGTGTGTTTTTAAGCGAACAATATGTCACGCATTCACACCGTGTAAAAGCATATTGTCTTGTTTGCACGACACCATGTTAGGGGAGACCGGGGGACATTGCGCCGCATGTAGTCAATCGGTACTTAAATTGTAATGCACTTCTGATTTTCGAAAAAAATATTATCCAAGAGAAACCTATTACAGTATTCCACATCGCGATTCATGTTTTACATTAACGGGATATTTGTAGATTTCACATTTTAAGCTGTCATTTTACAACATTGTAAAAAAGGAAAAAAATCATTTTTTTGTATTTTTCATATAATAATTGTTCTCGGTCTTATTGTTACCAGTTGTATTTATTCCATTATATATAATTCAATAATTTAATTTTCCTATAGATGGAGCTAATATTTAAAAGCAAACGGTTACAGTAATTAATAATTTGTCTGTCTGTCATTAAGAAACTGTTATAAGATCATTTTGTGCACATGACGCGGCAGTAATTGAAACTGAGGTCGTTCGTTAATATAAGGACTATAATTATTATTATTGAACGAGAATCAAAATTAGGGAACATAGCTATTACTAAATGTGAGCTACTTATAATACGTATTATTTTTAGGATTTAGTCACATTAATAGTAATATTTTTTTATTTTGTCTTATTTCGTTTTACATGTTTCATTTTAGTTTTATTTTATTCACTTAATTAAGTTACAACAACACTATGGCGTTGCGATAAAACGGTTACACATTAGGCGCTAGATAAGTGTTAACGTACAGCTTACTTGACTTACAAGTGCAAACCACAAGACATCGAACAACAATATGGGACATTGTGTGAGTAAGCGTACCTTAAATATAATAATAAACAAAAGAAAACAATTAAGTTCGAAAAAAAATTATTAATCAGTAAAATATTAAAGAACCTACCGAATTACTGCAACATTACAATTATAAGGTAAATTAGGATAATGACATTAATCATTTAAATAATTTTTTCAAGTAATTTTTAAATATACCTAAATTTTTTTAGTTGGCAATAGTTATGAACAGTCACCTGATGGCGAACCTGACAGAGCATTTATTTAGTTAAAGAAATAACTACACACTTAATAACTATACACTATAGGTACCTATATAACATGTACATTTGTCATCGTTATTAATTGCTTACCTTGTTATTATCGATGGAAAAAAGGTTTCATATCTTTGTACCTACATACATACTGACAATGACGTCAATTCAATTAATCAATTATGACTTTGCAAGCAAACTTAACAAGTAGTTGTGTATATCATAGAAATATGTCCTGTATAGAACCCACAATCCCCGACTCAACAGTCAATTTCAATAACCACTGAATCAGCCTTTAGATAACATTATCTTACCATTCAAGTTAAATCCAATCCGTTCGTACGATTTTTCTAAATCAATAGAATGTTAAAATCGCACGAAGCAATCCAGCGATTTAATGAAAACGTACGAATGTACAAAAAAAATTAGCTCCAACAAGACTCGAAGATCAAAGCCGCAAAATCCAACCGAAAGTTAATTTAATCCTGCGAAGGTAGGGTAGATTGGATTGGGGCTGTGCCGTTATTTTACCTTTTTGCGCGTTTATTGCATCAATAAATAACATTAGCTTTATGAGCCGTGTAAAAACATTCGCATACGCCACACGGAATTGTATTTAAAAAAATTTCAATACAATGCGGGTAGACGGATATGTTACATGACTATGTATACAATACATTGATTGTACACTGCGAAAACAGTGTGAGATGTTAAATTGTCCATATTAAATGTATACATGTAGTAATTGAACTCACTTAGCGTTTATTTCTACACTCGTTTAGGGGTAAACTAACAAAATGCGCGCTTATTTCTCTATGATAATTCAATATGATATTATATCTAAATTTATGATATTGTATTTAAATTTGCATACTTCCATGATAAGCGGATCAGTTAACTGTAATATTAATATTAATAAATCAATTATATGCAACTTTATCCAGTAAAAATAAAATTCCTATCTTCGCATCTAATAGGATAGAATGGCTCTGTATAGTCCACAAATTCTTACCGCTACGATACACCTCAAATTTACAGTTCTTATTTCGTTCTAGTGTTGCGGGGTACATCAGTCGTGAGCAGTAAATTGCCGTGAAAGCCTACACCTCAGTTAACGATAATCGTAAGCAATACAACCCTTACATTTCTTCTGAATCCTTATTCTCTCACGTCATTACTTTGATGCATGCCCAAGATCGCCTAATCATGACCGTGTTGGATATTATTTGTTTATTTATTCATTCATTCTCTCGCTCGCTCGTTTGTTTATTTATTCTTGTATATAAAGAGGGGACGCAATTTGACAATTTAATTTAATACTATTTTCTTCCAGTCAAAGGAGATGCTGACAAAAATTTGTACAAGACATATAATGGGTGAGCTTTATTCCCTCAATTATTATTGTATGTATATATAATAATTTCTATGTAAATAAACATGTAAGCTCAATACGTAATCCTTAATGAGTCCTGTCGACGAATTGCCACAATTTATTGATAACAAAATAAAAACTAAACATAATTTTAAAAAAAGCAAAAAGTTAGGGTGTAACCTAAATGTCTATTGTTTAAAAATGAACCATTCCCTCATAGTAGAGAGACGGCTAAATGCAAATGATCTTAAACACTTTTAATTGGACGATTTTACGCATCTGGCCGCGAGCTCACCTACTTCAGAACTCGTTCTACTTAATTATGCGAGTCAATTATGGACGTTGCTTACTTATGTTGGTGAGGAAACAGACAGAAATAGACTTTACACCATTGTAATAAGAGCACCGAGTCCGTTTTGGTAGATTGTTCCAGAAATATAATCGTCGCGAGGTAATACAGGCCAAAGCAGCGATTTCCTTCTTCTTATTCCCGGACATTACTTTCAATGACTCTCCGAAGGAATTAAATCCTCAAATGAGAAGATTAAGATTTATTTCGGTCGACCGTTTGTCGAATTTCACGATTTTGTTAAGTTGCTGAGATATTTTGCTTTCGTTATTGTTATTTCCATATCTGACCTGCTTGGTCAAGAAGTATGTGCAGTCTGTAAGGATAGGGGTATTTTGCACTCGGTGACTTCTGACCATAAGCCAAAGAATCTGCCGCGACTATATAATAATAATAGTAATAGCAATATTGGTTATTATTATTGTTATTTTGAAATTTAGTCGATCAAGCATTTCCAAGAGATTGTAGCTGAAATAGCTCTAATCCAATATTAAATAAGGAACCAAATCTTGATTGTGATTGTCACTGCAAATAAGTCTCCATATTTCTAAACGCAGTTTAAATAATATTTGTAATCCTCTTAGGACAGAAACGGACTCCACCACGCAGCATATGGAGACATCTGGATTAACAGTTCATGGTACTGAAGAATGTATTTAAGCCCTTCTCCATGGACTTAGGTAAGGGTTAAGAATTGTCACTTTATAATAGTAGCCGGAGTAGAAGCACAGAAACTTTCATAGTTTGTAATCGCACCACGACGAGGACGATTTGTTAACTAGTTAATAAAATAAACAATCTTCGGATAATTCCACATACGGCCATCTTAGTCTATGTTATGGTAACCAGATAGCTGATAAACTACGAGTAAAAAGGGTCATATTATTACATGAATATTTGTTTTATTCGGGAACCACACCCACAGCCCTTGACTCAACATTTAGATCCACTGGTCTTCGGACCAATGTACCAGTCTAGGTGAGTCAAACCACTAACATGTTATGATTTTAATATTGCCTTGTGAAATATCAAGGGCGTCGATATCTGTTAAAGAAATAAGGCCACCTCAGATCACCAAAAGTCCTAATTCACGGGAAAAGGATGCAGAATTGAAAAAAACAGATACTTACCCTTTTAAATGGGAATTAATTGGACTCCATCATTCAAATAAACCTGTCATTAACTTAGGTATGGAAAATTTAGGTAAAGATTTGTTCAGTTTGATATCTGTCTGTTTTCAAGATAGATACCTACGCTAGAAGCAAGACATGATTCTTGGAAAGTGGAATTTACTAATAATTCAAAATGTCCAAAACAACTGGTTTTTGACTCAATAATATTGATTTGATTGTGGTTACGATGAAACTTTTCAATTTCAAACGTAACATCACACCTGTAATCCCCGAAGGGGTACGCAGAGGAGTATAGTACACCAGAATAGGTGGTGAGCCTATTGTCATACATCGAGGACAGGTCCAGACTCTAGATCACTGTTAGAAAATCTAAATTCGAAACATTCAATAGAACCCGACTCGGGATTTGAACCCAGGAACGCCCAATCAGCACTTGCGCTTGCAACCACTCGACCAACGAGGCAATCTGTTCATAACTCGTTAAACAATAAGTATTCATAGTCCTTTCAGTTTTGTAATATTTGTCTTTCTTAATTCTTATATAGGTATTGTTTAGAATGTACATATATACCCACATTTAGCATGATCACTTCATGATCACTTAACGTTCCAGTTCTCTCTCTTTCTCTGTTACTCTCTCAATACTTATATTTTTACTAATCACTTTGCTGTTCCTACAGTCCTATTCCAGATCGTTATGTCACTTGTGCCTGGTCATTTAGTACTCTTCTTACATAAAAAAAAATTAACAAAAAATATATAGCAACTTAAAGATAACATTACGTAGTGTGACACTAACCAAGAACCTATTATGGTGGAGTTCCTGTATAATGAATATCTGGACCAAGTACGTCAGAGATTTTTTTTATTTAGCAACAGGCTCGCGTTTCGCTGCCACCACACTTGACAGAAAGCGAGATGCCTTGCCTAGATAGTGCCTATTTACTCCTGTCTATAATCTGAAAATATTATATAAAGCAAGACTGCCTCGTTGATCGAGTGGTTACAAGCGCGACAGTTTTTCGAGGTGTCCTTGATTCGATTCCTGGTTCGGACACTTGGATTTTTCTATCTTGAGATTTCTATTAATAGCTTGGAGTCTGCATCTGTGCTCGGGCTCCGGTAGTGCAATAGGCTCAACACCTATTCCGTACTGAGACATAAATTTAACTGGTGAGACCTGAGAGTGTACCACACTCATCTGCCTAGCCCTTCGGGGACTACATACGTGATATTACTTTTTTCTAAGTAAATGTGTCCAGTAAACAAGACCACAAAGTTAATAAAACCGATAAATAAAAACCATTCGCTCACCGTAAATAGAACGGTTAAGGAGCTTATATTAATTTAAATATAGGCTTAGACGGTGTTGGGAATAAATTCCCTTTACCCTGATACAGCGATACTCAACCTTTCCCAAACGCTTGCAGCTGATATAACATTGAAGTAGTGTAACACATTACTTACTAAAACTGAAATTTCTTATTTAAAAAACAAAAGATTGGAACACACACATACAAAATTACACACATCTATTTATACAACACCCTACACAAACCATGTTGGTTTGTGTAGGGTGTTACACTTTTTCACGTACCTAAGTATATTTTTATACCACAGACCTTCATAATAAATTTGCACCCCACTACAAAAATATATCTAATTACAGTAAAAAAAACTATTTGAACACCACTGATAAAACTTCCGGAGACCAGTCATATATTTATTAACCGTAACTGAGTTTAAAACAACAACAAAAAATTCAATTTTCTGCAACGCGTATCGACTCGCCCCGCGCTCCCCACACTCAGCCATAGCGCCATAAAACGTTTATGACGGCCGTTATTCAATTACCTTACTCTGAACTTTGCACAATGTTTCCTAACTTAAGTAATTAATTGGGTTTAAGTGACTTCATAAAGCCCTCGGCTCAATTGTGATTGAGCTAAAGTCATAACCTTGTAACGCTATATCTTTACACTCGCACCTCATATTATACATGTGGTTCGCACCTCACACCTCATATGACACATTAGTTCTTACCTCATACCTAATGTCATACTCGAATATATGGTTCGGTGACATTTGTAAACAATTTATTAATGTAATTTATTGTTGAAGACAATTTTCCTGGTTCATATAACTGACACTAAAAAAATTTTGATTTTTAGACTTTTTCTAGGCATGTGTGCTCCATCTTACGACGCATCTGTGCTTTTCCTTAAGCAGATTCGTGTCCAAAACCTAGCCTTTCACAAAATAAAAAAAATCTTAACACATACCTGTCTGCTCACTAATAGAAACTATGAGAAAACGTAAGTAATCCCGCTGCCGTATTTTAATGAAAATTTTGGCTAATGTTGCACTATTATGTGTGTATATCGAAAATCCGTTCATTTTAAATCAATTAGCATTTTCCACAGGTTTTTACGATTTATCGATAACAATTGGAATCAAGCATTTTACGGATATAGCAGAAGCTTAAAAAAGGTCGGCTACTCATCGTAGAATTAACTCAAGAATATGTAATGTCATAATAATGTCCCCTAACACTTCCACACGGCTATGTGATCCCATCGTAAGCTTGAAGAGAGCTTTAGTTATGGTACATTCTACGTATACCATAACCCAATTTAGGATGTTATAAACTATGCACATAGTTGTAAATATATGCTTACAAGCCATTATGCCACATAAACTCATATATTATAATATTTTTAATAAATATATGAAATAAATGTATGATTACGAATGTATGAAATGTAGCTTTATTTCGTATCTCAGTCGCTCGAACGAGTTGAGCCATTTGAAATTAGAACACGCCGGCGTCTACAGGATGTGAGTTTCAGAGCGGAAGTGGTACGCTTTACACAGCACTGACCGAGTCCATTTCCTATTCTCATTGCTACAGCCATCCTATCCAAAATATAGGACATGCAGTAGGTGTATTTCAGGAATCATTCTCAGTGTAATTATTCAATATACGAGTACGTTTAGTGTGAAATTTATGTATGTATGCCTAAGAAATCCAAGAGTTGGCTATTTTGCGCGTCACAAAAAAACCGAAACCGGCGTGCCTGTTGGAAGAGAATGATGAATGTGGGAGAAGCTTGCTAGGTCTGTAAGAATAAACTTATTAATTTGGTTCTACGCATCCTCAGCCTACATCGTAACGGATCTGGCGTAATTATATAACACTACAGTGATATTTTCCAAAGCAAAGAACAAATTTCTCTTTGATTGTATTTCAATTCATAATTGAATTATTATCCAAGATGTTGACTAATTAAAAAATAATTTAGTAGAGCGAGGTGTATTGGATTTGAATCAAAACAATTTTGTCAATTATGCAAAGATTCCTTTTGACTTCGCTTCGCTAATCATTTTAAAAAACTTCATCCCGCAAATTTAAACAGAAATTCGTATTTATGCAACCATCCGTCCATCCACCTGCAAAA
>DWMG01000841.1:0-17264 GCA_018244855.1 Elbella merops
TGCCGATTGGGAGGTCCCGGGTTCGATTCCCGGGTCGAACACTACAAAATTTTCTAATTTAGATTTTCTAGAAGTGGTTCGGAGTCTAGATATGTGCCCGATGCAGGACAATAGGCTCACCACCTACTCCATAGTGGAACGTAAACGTAACCGGCGAAACGTGGGAGAGTTCTGCATTCCTCTGCCTACTTCTTCGGGTATTACAGGCGTGAAGTTACGTTTTTTTATATAGATAATTTCAAACCCAAACACAAGTCAAAGTCAAATACTTTTATTCATCGCGCAAAAATGTATATTCGGTGGAAATCGAACCCCAGACCCTTGGAGTGCCTGAATTCTAAACGACTAAGCAATTCCGTCTTCCTGTTCTCATTTATACATAAATACATAATATTCCACGTTACGGTGACAAGAAAAGGGACCGAGGTAATGTGAAATGAAAAAACCGTCGATCGCTATTGAATATCAAAGGAGATTTGCTTCAGCGCCACGTGAACCGGAAACTGGACACCTGCTATTTCTCACCGGGAACCATAACTTATGTGTGCGGAGGGAAATGTTGTTTATGAGAGTTTTATATCATCTTTGTACTCGTGTTCTACGCAATGATTCGTTTGTAGTACATCACTATGTATCATTGGCGTCATTGACATCGTTTCTGTCTAATATTATATATATGTTTACGAATAAAACAAGCCATATATATTGTTATAAATAGTAGAATTGTATTTATGTTGTTCAATATATTAAGTTTGACATAAAATATTATAATTATTTTGTTTCTACTAGTATTCTGCAATGTAATTCATTTGTGACGCATAAGTATGTAACCATCGCCTTTATTATTGTGTTAAGTCTAATACTTTCTATGTGCAAATAGAAATAAGACATACGTAATTTTTTAAATAATTAAACGACTCATAGTTTAAATAAAAATAATAATCGACCTATTATAATTCTAGTGTTGGAAGATGGATCTCCTCTTACTCGTAATATAGAGAGGTCTAAGGCCGTAGTCTGCCACGTTGGCCAAGTGCGGGTTGGCAGAATTCACACTCCTTAGATTTTTTTATTTTTTTTTATAAATTCTAAGGTTGGCAGGTTTCTTCACGATGGCACGTTACACCGTTAGCAAGTGATATTTAAATTTTAAAACGCACTTTTGTAAAGAGGTGTGCGCCATAGATTTGAAACCAGCACCCCCGGAGTGAGGGGCTCAATTCTTAACCACTAGTCTATCACTGCTTACTGACTCATAGTTTATGTCACTTGTACTACACGTGTATTTAATCCCCGAAGGGGTAGGCAGAGGAGTGTAGTACACTCCCACGTTTTATCAGTTACGATTACGTCCCATGGAATATGTGGTGAGCCTATTGGCATACACCGGGCACAGTTCCAGACTCCGAGTTACTACTACTAGAAATTTTAAATTAGAAAATTCCATTAAACTCGACCCTGGGTGTATTTCTATGTATTTATATTATATCATCTTAATTATGAGCCTTGCTCGCCCATATATGCGTAGACTTTCTTTGACCCCATTCATTGTGCTCTTTAAGCTACTTTAAGCTCTGCGTTCGGCTTCTGAGCACAGATTATGGAGCATATTAAAAATATTAATGAATAGGGGATGGAAATATCAGTGATGCACCGGTTTACAATCTTATAAAATCGTTATACTCGTATGTGTGGGTAGGGTTCAATTAAGACTTCATAAATACTCTGCTTTAGCTTACAGTGGAGAGCAATATTAGTTTGGAAATTTTAATCACGCTATTACGGCGTGACGACATAAACTACGAAATAACAACTCTGTCAATACCACTGTCAGTGTGTATCGAGCTTTATAAGCTTCCGGACTGTTTAGGACGGATTATGTGTTTGACATCATATCATTGACCGGTACGTTGGTTCAATGGTTAGTGAATCCGACTGCTGCGACTGTGAGGTCGTGAGTTCGATTCCTACTTGGAACAGTTTTCAGTATGCATAATGAGTCCATGATGAGAAGATTTGTTTTGTATCTGCGTATAGAATATCTATATAAGTATATATTTTTATTTAGTTTATCAGTTGTCTCGTAACAACAGCGCGGGTACTATCCGGCTTGAGCTCGAAAGACCATATTTGGGGATGTTCCATGATGTTTATTTAATGTACATCCGCTGATGGATGGCTACTAAGATTGAGGTAATTCTAAGTGTGACCTAATCAAGAGTTTGAAGTACTTGTTACTTTAGGTTTAGATTAATACGAAATGATATTATCCAAAAAACGATTTTCCATTTCTAACTTTCTCGGGATACGACAGAGTAAAAAATCCGAAGAAAAATAGAGAATGGCATTCGACCCAGGAATCGCATCCAGAACCTCTCGATCAGAACGAAGTTGTCACCATACAAAATAATATGGAAATAATTAAAATTTGCAGGCTATATAGAGCAATTAGATACAGAACAAATTAGGCTCTGTAACAAAACAAAAACACAATCCCCATCCAATCTAACAGCAATAAAATCCACATCTCCCCACCCTGAGCCCTTAATTTATTTAATCACCACTATCTACCAAAATGTACAATCCAAACTGTTCCTTGTAATCCACCTTAGCCACTTGTCACAGCTCAAGCGAACAAGATAATGAACATGAAACATGAACAAACGAAGGAAAATAATACTTATAAAGGTACATTATAATTTAATTTTAAATATTGATATTATAAAAGTGAATGTAACTTTGTATTTTGTCTAAACAGGTGTCTTAATTTTCAATAAAGTATGGAGGCAACTCGAATTCCAGTAACTGATACCTTCAAGCAATGAAAACTTACGATTTCATCATTAATTAATATGATTATGATAATATGTATTTATAAGTAGTTATATTCCTGCCTAGCTGACAAAATTATTTAATTATTGTAATAGTTAAGAGATTGATCACTCGAATCAGTCGAATCAATCAAATAATTGTAATTGGATCAAATGTGAAAAACAAAATTTTATAAAACTGTTTTGATTACCGGTTGACTATTGATTTGAACTGGTTACCTACATATCAGACTTTTATGTAGCTATTTGAACATTTAAACATTTCTTTGCCCATGGGCACCGTTAATTTATTTATTTGAATAATAGAAACAGTATCACATATAGGTCGTACCTATACTAAATATCACTTAATATAGCTCGTAGCTAACTCGCTTGTACTAGAACAAAGGCGTTAAGAACCGCGATGTTTGTAGCGCTTCATTCTTCTTTCTTATCTAAGTGTAAAATTTGTCTAGGCAATGCTGTAAAATGGTCTAGCTTTTTCCTTCTGTCACACCGAAGTTATGTTTAGACTTTACAATATTTATGTTTAAGTGATGGCGCTGCTACTACTGCTTCCAATTTTATTGGTATCCAATTGTTTATTTCAAAAATCTTGATATACCATTAGTGATAAGTGGAGTGGATTGGAGTACTCCTCCTTCATGGAAATACAGGCGTGATGTTATGTTATTTGTCACGTATTAGTGTCTGCTCATAACTATTGTAATATCTAGCATTCATTTTGTATATAGTTATGTCTGTCGGTATTAGCAACACGTTGAAATTTTACGTAATTCCTCAGAATTTCATAGTTACAAAAAACTGTGGGTTTATAAGTATAAATAAGGCAACGTATCGCCAGAAGGGTTTTTACGTCCCACTGCTAGGCACTGGTCTCTCATCTATCTGCCATAGGTTTGAAGCACGCTGCAAAGTGGTAAGTGACCCAAACAATGCCACTATCTATGAAATATTGATGATTCGCACACACCAATAGGTGACTGAGGCGCAATTACGCTTATTAGGATTAATCTATCTTTCGTTCTGGACTTGGACAGGCAGTTGATGGCATTGATAATGGTGGTGATATCTCAATTATGACGATGCCAGTCTACCAGGCAAAGAATTCCGGGTCAATTGACCACCCACTCGGAATTGCATCATTTTTTACACGTGTGACATTAACTATCATGCGCAAGATATCATCAAATTAATCTGTAAGTGTAAAGAGTTATAAAAACTCAGCTGTTTAGGTACAAAAACATATTAGCAATGGAATATGTAAGGATTAACTGTTTTTAAAAGAATATTCGCATAGTGTTACGGCACGGTGTAAGCTACGGCCGTTTTAAGTGGCAGATAGCGGTGGGAGCGCAAGATTTATCTGAGCCGCTGCATCGGCGTTTATTGCATGGTTTTTGTGCGCTAATGAAATAAAAGTTTCAACATTGTTTATTTACCTTACTCTACATATAATACATAAGTAAAACAATTGCCGTAGATCTCCTAAGGGGCAAGGTAGAGGCTACATTCCTCTACTTTACTTTCATGTTTCACCACTTATGTTGTATGTTACACCATATAATTCTCAGATCGGGTACTATTCGACTTATTTAACTTATTAGTAGCATTTTCGAGTAATGGCCTGGACTCTGGACTCTGAACTCTGGTCGGTGTATAGCAACAGACTCTCCCTCTATTGCGTGGTGGGAGGTAAATGTAACTGGTGTATAATGGAAGTGGACTATACTCCTTTGCCAACCCCTTCAGGGATTACAGGCATAAGTTACTTTTACATTTATCACCAACCCTTGTATTATTACTATGTCGAGAACGGGTCTTCTCACAGAACGTCATGAATTTAAATTCCCGTTATAATATATTATGCGACAATCTTCAAATATATGAACACGTGTATAACAATGAAAAAACATTTGTTATTATTACTTTTTGAAGTAATTGTAAAAACAAATTGGAGATAATCTTTAATTTCACATGACTATTTTAATTCCAGCCACCAGCCACCAGAAATATTGTTATTTGAATACGTAATGGTAAAAAGAAACACCAATAATAATTATCAACTGGAAGAAGCGAATAATTTATTTCCACCCGACGAACCAGAGATCGACGGTTCTTTAGTTGGAAAATTCCAACATCAAGGCATGAACAAACAATAGTCAAGCGCGTTTCGTTTTTAACAGAATTCCGTATAATTTTACTGCTATTTTTGTTTGGAATTTTTTACATGCAAATATAGCATACAAATAGCATTTAAAAATATGTAGAGCCCTGCGATAAATACATCTACAAAACTTTTTAAACCGTTCACAGAAGCCATTCATTATCTGGGTCCATTTAGCTATAGGGTTAGAGCCTGCTGATACAGATGATGCAATCAATGTATAATTGAGTACACAGAAAATATTTTTATTTGAATACTGTATTTCTGTATTTCAAAAAATTGAGTAAATTTCTAAGACAACAGAGACACGAGTTTCTTATACAGAAAGTTTATAAATGGTCCGTACGAATGAAACAATAACAAGCATTGTTTTACAGTAGCACTGTAGTGGTCTCAACCCTTATCATTCTGAAATGAAACCTTTGTCTATCAGTTATTAAATAATAGAATTAACATTTTTTAAGTTAGGAAGAAGCAGTAAATATCAACAATTTTGGAATTTTATGTGAATATTAAATCGATATTATATACTCTAAATAAGTATAACATAACGGAAAGAAAAACAAATAATAAATTTATAACAATAACCTTTTAAATGTAATTAAGAAAAAAAACAAAGCTTACTATTTTTCCAAGAAAAGTATTCCGCCAATTCGGATTTAATACCGCCCGTAGCGTTTCCAATTACTATTTTATTTATTGACTTCAGCATTAAATGACAGGTGTTGGCCTTAGAACAAAGTTGAGAGAGTGAACAATAATTGAACATAATAACTATTTGCTGATTTATTAAAAATGTTTTCGCAACAAGTATCTATAGAAATGGTTTAATTGGTTATAGTAAGGCATAATTAAAATAGTCTAGCTCTTATCTATCTACGTATCTCTTATCTACGTACTATCAACGTTAAATTTAATCAATAAATAAATACGAGGACGTGTGGTCGTCACATGCGACCGACCGACTCGGAGTAGACAGATCTTTGATAATTCGACAGTTAATAAAGCACAATTAGTACAATTATTTGTTTCGGGTGGGAATAGAACTCACAATACCTGACTCAACCATAGGGCTCAGTAACCACTAAACCAATCGACCAGATGTCAGTGTGATTATAACATTAGCGTGTTCAGAAATTCTTAACATGAAGACGGATACTGACATACAAAAATAATAAAAAAGGAATATTATTACTGTGTTTACGCAAAAAAGTATGATTCGCCTTGCAAGAATAACTCAATGGACTAAATATTCAACAGCATTAAAATAATTTAACATTATATATACATTATTTTACACATACATTATGTGTTATTACAAAAACATTCGAGTTTTGCACATTGATAAACATCCCTCGTAACATTAAACGATGATTAATATTTCACGCCGCATCACATCGCGATGGGCCCAATTGAAATTTATACGGATTTAAACACGGAAAGGAAAGAAAGTGAATAAAATATCCACGTCTGTGATTTCTCCCTTTTTCCATGATCCGATTTCATGGCAGTGCCTTCCTTTTAATGAGCACATAATGATGAAAAATACGGTATTATAGCCGTCCCGGAATCTGATATTAATCGTTGCAATTTTTCTGCTAGCGTTTATTGCGTGGAACGAGAGATAGTGGTCGCTTTAGTGCTTTTTAGTGTAGCAGCGATCGCATCTCAAACATCATTTTGTTTTTGTATGCTTGCTATAATAATATTACTGTCTGTTGTTCGCTGCCTAGGTGGAGTGACGATATACGCAAAGTGGCTGGCAGTGGTTGGATGTATAGAACAGAAAATCGAGCCCAGAGTCGTGCCAATGGAGAGGCCTATGTCCAGCAGTGGACGATGACAGGCTGATAGTGTGTATGTGTGTGTTCGCTGCCTTATTTGTAAATATGGTTTCGTTTATGCCTTTGCTAGTAATGCGACTATATATAGTAATTAAGTTTTTAAAATAAAGTCACACACGGACATGTTTTAAACCTTGTATGTTACGTACAAAATAGAACATCTAAATAGAAAACTTGAAGATAATTTAAGCCGAAAGGCTAAATTAGTTACTCGTTTAATTAAATGTTTCGATTGACCTGCAACCACAACGCTTGAAGCATTTAACTCCACGTATCGTGCAGAATGAATAATTTATGCGTATTGTTACTGTTCTACTTATATCCAAGCCAAATGTGAGTAAAAATATTATTATTATCCCCAAAGTTCGCGTAAATATTTTCAAAGTTATGCGAACGAATAACAAAATTATGTATAATGTGATAATATTCGAGAAGTTCGACGCCCACTTTGCGCAGAACGGAGAACTAGAAACGTTTTATATGAATTCAATTTGCATGTTTGTATGTCGTTTTCTTTACATTTTCTTTGGTAAGTGCTAGAATTATAATTCAGTTTTTCTATGATAAAAGCGATGTTCCCTATTCACGAAGATCTATTTAACTGCAGACTATTTTAAAATAACCTTAAATGTATATGCTCTTATTTAATATAACATATACGTAAATTCACGCCTGTAATCCCCGAAAAGGTAGGCAGAGTAATGTAGAACACTCCCACGTTTCACCGGTTACGTTTACGTCCCACTATGGATTAGGTAGTGAGCCTATTGCCATGTATCGGGCACATATCCAGACTCCGAACCACTTCTAGAAAATCTAAATTAGAAAATTTTGTAGTGTTCGACCCGGGAATCGAACCCGGGACCGCCCGATCGGTAGTCGCACTTGCAACCAACACGACCAACGAGTCAGTCAATGGAATAATAATAAGTTTATTAATGTTATAAATAAAATAATAAAAAAATGTTTGTGTTAATTTCATCCACTCATATATTCTTATATAATCATATCTTTATATAATCTCCAGTGGCACCGTCTTCATTTTAAAATTTAAATTTAAATCATGACATATAAAGGTTATTATTATTCATTTAAAACAGAAAATATCGACAAACAAATGCAATTGATTAAGACGTGTGAACACAAAATCAATAATATTTTTCTATGGAATTTTTCTTATCTATTCCTCTTACATTATCTTTTCCAATTTTTATTATCTTGCGAATTCCTATATCATTTATCTTTAAACTGGATATTACACGTACATCTGCGAGTTGCAATTCAACGAAAATGTTATAACTAAATACTCTAAACACTCACGTTTAAAAATGCTACTTCCTCCACGAAAGTAAACCTACTACTTACTACCTTCACTACAAATTGCGGTTTTTAAAGGTTTTCTCTCCAGTAGCCTAGATCACGCTCCAGGGTGCTTAATTATTCAAAGAGAACTCCCTTACTTAATAGTAGGTCAGAAAGCCGTATTAAATATTCACTTGCATATTAAAGACACATAAACTCATGTTTGTGAGATATATTTCGTACTCGTATATTGCATATTCCGTTTATGTTTTAGTATTTTAAGATAAATTGATTTCGTAAATGATAAAATATGAATTTATCTAAATGTTGCTCATTCTCCTTTTACATTTGAACGAATAAAAGTTATCGTCTTTTGTCTTCGCCTTTTGCTTTTACACTTTTAATCTTAACCCTCAGCCCGGGAATGAGTCCATAGCTCAAGAATATTTTTATCATGTTCCAGCAAGCTTCACTCGTAACTGTAATCGCCAATCAGTAGTGAATTTATCCATCGGTCATTCACAGTCGCCACAGTCTTCCGCCAAATTTGGATTGTTATTTATAAGCGGGAAGCTGCTGGATTCGGACGATCCAGGACCAGAAGAAGTGGCGCCGATTAGGGGAGGCCTATGTCCAGCAGTGGACATCGAGAGGCTAACGATGATGTTAATGATCAAAACCGAGTATTGCACGCCTATAGTGACTTACAAAACATTAAGATAAAATATTAATAAATTAAAATGGAATAATATGAGAACTGATGGATACTAATGTCATGTGATTGAAGCCGAAATAAATGAGCTCGTTTCTTCCGTGCTATTCTAAACACAATCTCACTTAATATTTATTATATAACTGGCCTGATAACCCATTGGTTAATGTCTCTTAGTACTGACTCTATTATTCATTCGATTCCATACTAGGACAAATACATACATATATACCTTCTGTGTTGAGCAAAAAGTATTTCTTGTGTTTGGATGTAAAAATATTTAAAAGAGAATGTATTTAAAAAATGTATATACTCGTATGTAATTCATAAATTGTCTGATTAACAGAACATAGGATCTGTTTAGTTTTAAATCCAATAGCAATGATGAGCGAGTAACTATAAGTTCTGAGCATTAACTTGGACGAATTACCAAGAACACGAAGTTAACATTCAAAAATATGGAGTTTCGGATTGCGACCTACGAAAACTACTGTTCGTAAGGTGGGAATGACAGCAGTTGAGTTAATTTGATCAACATTTTGACTGTATAAATTATAGATAACGTTATATCGATATGTATCGACCTTGTATAAATTTTTTAACGCATTAAATAACGGTTGCACTATGACACCATTAAACATTTTAACGACCCCTTTGGCGCAGCAGTCACCTTCAATATTCCTGTCAGCTGCGAAAAAAATCCTTGAGCTTGAATCCCGGCCGAGCATATTTGAATAATTAATTAAATCATCTGTTGTGACCTCTGATGTTTTTGTAAATGTCTACATGTACTTGTCCATGGCACCAAAAACAGGATATTGCGATATGAGAGCGTGTGTTTTGTTTGCATCGCATTGCTTTTCGCTTTTTTAGCGTGAATAATGAAGAATTTTGTAAAAGCCACTATGACTATGATGGCCACAGCAATAAGATGCCATAAAGATCTCATACAAAAAACTTAAGTAAACACTTGCCGTATATACAGGCTTTTAAGCCGTACGGTACATAAATAAATTATTTAAAAGCATAAGCATCGAACGCTTAATCGTATGAACGCCCACCATTAAAAGCCTTTTACATTTACAACAGAATTTTATCTGATAGTAAACTACATATTACTTAAACTACATAAAATGGTTTTAAAGGTATTAAAGATCCCATTCAAAGTAATGAAGCGAAACCGGCTGTAGTTTTAAAGCAGCGGTCGAAAGAGGTGGAATACGAGCTTAAAAATAATACTTGGAAAGTAAAAGAGAAATAAAAACCTCTATACATTTACCTAATAATGTATGATAAAACGAATATTTCTCTTTTTTGAAATAATGTGGTTAATACTTTAATTGCAGACTCAAAATTTATTCCAATTTCATGTGTAGATATTACACCATAACTGCTCTAATTAATTTGGGTAGTCTAGAATGAAAATTTGAGAAAAATGCAAAAATTTCAACTGAGTATTATTTTGCTGACATCGACATTGTACCTGCATGGAATAGATAAAGGTATTATGTTACCAATGAAAATAAAATTATTCCACAAGATAGTCAGTTTCTTTGCCGCTATTACTTTGGTTGTGGCTATCGTGTGCGACAACGTGGGCAAAACCTTCGAGATTATACTATGGAACGCCGTCTACTGTCTCCAGTACCTCATCATTGTGGTTTATAATGTGTTTTATGAAGGAGGAACAATAAATAATATTTCCAATAATTTAAAAAAAGTTGACCACCATCTGTATATTCCCAATGAAAGAACAACCATAGGCCTAGTAATATCTGTATTAACTAGCGCAGTAATTATACAAAGACTAGTATTGACTTTAGCCCTAATGTGGGGGCGTGACGAAAATTCTTCGTCGGTATATGTAACACTTGCTTCCCAAATTTGCCTTAATGTAATACATCTAGAAACTGTTTGGCGATTATTTTTAGTATTGATAGTAAAGTACAGATTACAATACATTTGGATAACGTTAAAAGAAATATTCCCGAAGGAGTGGTTTGAGGAGCCAATGGTTAGTGTTCTATTACCAGAAGTGAAGTTCCAAAGAAAACAGAAGGATGTAGAAATACTAAAATTAGTGGAATCGTATGAAGCACTAGCGGACACAGCAGATGACATCTCCCGAAACTTTCAGTTGGTTGTAAGTAGGAAATTTATTGGAATGAGAACTTTGACGTGTAGTTGGCTCTGTAACTAGATTAAGTTTCTGTGCCAAGGAATTCGATTTCATTGGGTACGAAGGTCTGGAAAAGGAGGAAATGTTTATTTCTGTTATGTTATGTTACCAGAAATTTAAATACCAAACAATTCTTTCAATAAAAGTAAGTGGGTCACCTTGCCTTGAGATCTGTAATTCGACTCAAAGTACCATAAAACTCCTTTCTTAGCCAACAAAAATGTCTTGGTTGGATAGTATTGTAGATTCTATACCGTTAATAAAATATTAACGAGAATTAAGTCTACACATGAAAGCTTTTTAAACATACATACAAAACACGAGTATAAAAAGTGTTTATGGTATTGTTATTATTTATTTATTTACATTTTATTGTAATACCCAAGGCCTACGTACTTTATACCATACTAAACCATGTCTGTTTGTGTGTACACTTATCATATGAAAGCTTCTGAATCGATTTTAACAAAATTTAGTATCATAATAACTTATTACCGCTATCAAGTTACCTACAGCATTTTTTGGAGGAAGAAAACTCTTTACTTCCACCCCAGGTACTAAGAATCTGTTGATAAGAATTGGTGCCTACTAAAATTTTCATAATGATATGAGTATACATTTGTAAATAATTTGACACAACTTTTTAAATTTGTTTTTCAATTTTCAGTTCAGTGCACACCTTTGTAGCAATACAATGAAATTATTCATTTTGATATACCGTTTCATGTTCAGCTCTGGTAAAGTGGTAAGTCATTTGCGATTTTAAAACAGTACCAGTATTATTTTATTAATATGAGTATATTTCGATTTTACTCGTCAAAAGCAGAATTATTTTTGTTTGCGTTCCATTTTACAAAACCACTGTTTTGATATTAATTAACGTTTAACAATATTGTGAAATTAAATTGTTTTACGAAAATGGAAGACCCGAGAGATATGTTTATAATATGTTCATGATCAGTTTTGTATCACATTTCATACTTCGATAAGCCCAATAACAATAATTGTTAATATTATTACACCACAACAAACTTCACAGGTCTTTTCATCAGTGATTTGTGATAAATTCCTATTTTTAAATCTGTGAAAGAACACATGGTTTGGTTGAAATAAGTTTGAAATTTGCTACCACTTATGAGGACTAATTTAAAATAGGTATCTCATGTTACCACAGATGTCTCTCTATTACACAACCCAAAACCAGAGCCGACAAATATAAATACAACTGCTTATCAGTAGAAAATAATAGATGAAATGATAGACAACGTCCATTATTAAACTCTGAACAAATGCTTCTGGATTTGATTCATGTTAGGTATATTTATGACTCTTAAGTATCTTCCCAAAAATCGATAAACTTTCATATTTCAGGGCAACTTAACATCAGTTCTTTTTTCTTTTATATTCGGAATGATAATAGATTTTGCCATGAATTTCACACCATGTGTCATTGCTGAGATCTGTGAGAACAAAATGATGGAAATAAAAACTATTTTGGTTCGGCAGACTTTACGCACAGGTTTGATATTAAAAAATAAGTATGTATTAATATATGAGAGGTAGCTAAATTTTAAAACATGCCTAACAATTGAATTATAATAAAGATAATGTATAAACCATTACTCCTGGAATCCCCGAAGGGGCAAACAGAGGAGTGTAGTTCACTTGGGACTGTTCTACACCACTACACTACTAACGGTTACGTCCTACCACGAAACGGTGAGCTTATTGACACAAAAAGAGAGATCCACATGCCGAGCTACTACTAAAAATTTGTACTAGAAAATCTAAGTGAGAAAAATTCGATAGTACGACAGCCTGCAATAAAAAAAATAAATGACGATAAAGATAATATAGATGGTGGTAGTGATGAATGAGAAACATTGTATTAATTAATTTTAATGTATGATTTTGATAACTGAGATTTCCATTGTAGAAATCCCCTTAAGTACAAAATTAGAACAGAGCTTTTCTACATCAGAACATGCGAATGTTGCTTGGCAACTTAATTTAGATATAAATGTTTTCTCTACAGTATATAAGAGTTTGCTGATATTAATATCACTTGAATGGTCACTGATATGATGAAATATGTACTACCTTAGTTCATTAACACACATATTGATACCAATAGAAACTAAATCAGCGTTTTTTTTTTCAGATATTAGAAAGAAAGAGCAGACCGCAATGGAACGATTTATAAGCTTGATCAATGTTCGTCCGATATCATTCTACCTAATCGGTATTTACAAAATTGATGCAACTCTAATTGCAGCCACAATCAGTGTTTGCGTTACATATACGATATTTCTGCTGCAATCTTTGATTACACAGTAGAGACAGTTGTGGTTTTTATTTTATTTGATAGAATAGAATTAGAAATTAGAATTAGGAACTAGAATTTGAACCTATTCGCGTTAACCGCTGGACACAGGCCGCTCCAATAGCACGCCACTGTGCTCGATCTTCGGGAAAATGGAAATATGGAATATCTTCGCTATGGAAATAGTAAAGACTAATAGAAAAGCAATGATTTCAACTTCTGTCACATAGTATACCCAAGCAGTCTATACAAAATACAGTGCAGGCACGGTTACCTATTTTCAAAAAGAAATAATTAAAAGGAAATTCTCTTTTATACCACAATCAAAAACCCTCGTATAACCCATTGTCACGTTTGTTACAGTGTATGTGTTATGTATCTTCAATTATACGTCGTTTCAATCTAATTTTTTTGTTCCATATTGCTATATGAAATCGCATTTTTACATCGGCAAATAAATCTTCTATTTTTCTCGTTTCTTTTTGAATCAAATTTAAATAATAGTACGTCTTACCCCTTAACCTAATTCCATTACCAGTATCAATGTTACGTCAAAATACTGGTATTTTCTACACCGAACAAATGTTTCAGCACCTGTGACCTCGTTTGTATCAATGAGATATCTACCAGTGGGGTCAAGAAGCCGACGTTTTCTTTACGTATCTCTTTCTTAGGACCTTTGTCGAGTTATGTAAGTGATTAAATCGGTAGGCCTACGAATTTTAATTACGAAAATGGCTTCCGAATTTAGTTGCACCCGTAGACATATATGTCCAAATCATCTTTGTTGGAAGATTGGCAGATACAACACAAAACATAGATATAATGTCTAAAAATTTTGCCTTGTATAAAGGTATGAACAAAAGAGCCAATTTCGTATAAAGATGAAGAAAACAAATAATACCAACACTGCTCACACCGATATGTCATTTAGCGATTTGGAACGCAAATCCGAAACAATCCAGTTATTACTTCTCTATTCCGTTGGCACGGCAGCCCTATTTCAGATAGGGTTGCTATGCCACATGGGGCCCAAGATTTTAAGGATAACAAAACTGTACTTGCATATTTGCCTGTGTCGTCGGTATTTTGATTGTTATAAATGGCTAATAAAATATTACTAAAACGCTTAAATTACTCTTTCTTTACATCTGCCCTCTTTTGTTAGAGTAGTTTGCTGTTATATAGCTTTGGTACCTTTTATACCGCTAAATTAAAAAACTATTGTATAATTCAAACGGACTTGTCACCAGTTGTAGCTGAATATCCGCACTTCCAACTTTATTCAATATTAATGCCGAATGCTATGACATTTTTTTAAAATTTCGTAACATAAATATTTTTATATCGGCGTGAGTAATATTAAGAATAATACAAAACTAAATACCAAACATATTAACACATTGCGATCGTCTTTCAAGTTTGGACAACCCTAGCTGAGCGGCACATCGGGAACACATATTGATTTGGCCAGATTCGATACCGGTCTAACTGATTAGAAATGTACGTCCAGCAAATTTATAAGCGAGCTGATTGGTTCCAACTGACCCGAAGAAATTAATTCTCGGTTACAGATCATATCATCCATTTACCCAAACATTTCAGTTATTTTTAGAATCGCAAAACAATATACGGTTCTAACTAATGAAAAGAATGGTATCTTTTGGGGCACTAGAATCCTATGTACAGTCTGCAAGTGTGCTTTGTTATGATATGATTAGAAGGTTACGGTGGGTGGGCAGATACGACAAGATGAACAGTATTTTAACTTATTGGAATTCAAAATAGATGTGCTGATGCAATATACATTAAGAGTTTATTCGTGTCAATAGAAAACGTGACCACAGCTAACTGTTAATTTAATTTTTTTTTAATTATGGTAGGACGTAAACGCAACTGATAAAACGTGGGAGCTTACTACACTTTTCTGCCTAGCCCTCCAAGGATGCGTACCTTCTACTGGCGTGTCCTTCTAGAAGCGTGAAGTTACTTTTTTTTAAAATTATATTCTACTTGATATTGCCGTTGTGTCTGTATTAATGACAAAATGGTAACGTTCTACTACTGAAAGTTACGTGAATGCCTATGTATTTATACGTAGTCGTCGCCGTCTTCGTCGTCGTCGTGGTCGTCGTGGTCGTCGTGGTCGTTGTGGTCGATGTGGTCGTCGTCGTCATCGGCGTCATCGTCGTCGTCGTCGTCATCGTCGTCGTCGTCGTCGTTGTAATCGTCGTCTTCGTCGTCGTCGTCGAGGTCGTCGTCTTCCAGAGACCAACACTTTCATAAAACATAGCTGAACTCGAAATAAAGTTAGTGAGAATAGATTGGCACACACAAAAATAGATTTTGTTCGATAAAAACTACCTCCAACTCGGTTCTGAGTCATTTCTCTACTTATTTCTAACGATTATAAAACATTCAGTAATTCAGCTCACATTAATAATATATAAGTGCCAGCCACAGTAGCAGACGAGGTTTTAAAGAGACCTTGGCACCATAGAACATATGTACACAGAGCGGCAGACTGTAAAAAAGAGTAAATTAATAAGACAAGCGCTGCGCCTGGATTTTGGAGTCTATTAGTAAATCTGTTACTATAATTATATAAAGCTGGTACCTTCTAATGTATAAAGGTTACAATGATGTGATGATGTTTTTTTAACCAAATCTAGAAAACCTGAAAACTCCAAAAAAGATTTTCGACCCAATGGTAGCGAAGCTTAAAATAGTAATAGGTACTCGTATAAGTGTCACATATGTCTTACGGCAGAAGCGAGTGAGAGGGCTTCATTGAACGGAACGCCTCTCGACTTTGCTTTTATCTACATATCACAGAGTGGATTAGTAATTTAAAGTTCTCCAGAATTAGCACTAGGTAAGCTAGCAAATTTGAGTTAACGTCAACTCCGCTAGTTGTTGAGCAATCCAGAAATTTCAACTGGCATTACCTATTACACAGATAAAGTTAAAACCCGCAGATTTCACTGAATTTCGGCTGTAAATTTCTAAAGTTTGATCGGAGCAATGTTTAACTTAATCAAGTACAATCTGATTCAGGGTTTTATTGTTAAATTCGTTTCGATTTCGTGTTGTCGGGCGCAGAAAGTGTGTGGAATGAAAATGGGGTATTTTGTCTATTTGTCTATTACGTTTCTCCTTCCCTGTTCTATTTTTGTATATTCTGTAGCACGTATATAATTTAAATTTAATAGACAGACATTATAATCTTTTCATTCGTTTGTAAGCCGTGATATTAAAGACAGCGAAATAACCGAATTTTCGTATTATAATCAATTAGAAATGATCATGATAAATGACCTAAGGTTGATTTAAAAGCAACAATACCGCAATCCTACATAACAATACAACAAGCTACATTTGAACGCCAATGTCCAGTTTACAACATTAGGCATAGTTCCCTCAAATAACACAGATGTCGCTTTCTTAACATAATTCTGTATAATGTCCAGCCATTATTTCTGTTATGGGTGAAGACCCTCACAGGAAGTACGGACATCTTGATAAGGGTAGCATAATTTGCACCCCTGTCACTATATGGCATATTTATGACGATATCTCGGCTTAAATGATATAATTTTACACGGCCCTTATGTTTTACGGTACTGATGTTTTGTGACGTAACACGGCGTATAGACACTGATATATAAAGTATTATTATTAACTGATTGGTAATAACTGCAGACCTCATTAACACAACTGGAGGATACCTATAGCATCGTCAATTATGCTCATATACAGCGTTAGAAAATAGGATTGGTAGCTGTGTGTTCAAGACCTTTGAACTTAAATAGAAACATGAAAGGCTTAATGAAAATAAAATGTTAAGCATAACAGAAATATAATACAATTAGTAATAAAATGGTACAATTAGTAATAAAATTTGAC
>DWMG01000842.1:0-17263 GCA_018244855.1 Elbella merops
TGGCCTTAACCCTCTCAATATGAGAGGAGACCCATATTCCAACAGTGGAATTATAATGGGTTGATTATTATTATTATAAATAGCAGTAGATTGACTTAAGGCTTATAATTTACACAACAGGCTTAAATATTCTTGCTTATTACTACATACAATGATTTAATATAGAAACCACTACTGACTTCGTACTAGTTATTAAATGATTGACTAAAATATACAAATCTGGAGTGTTGCGAGAAAGCATTCTAGCGATATTTTTGTTTTTACCTCAAAATATTCCAACCATCACATACTCGTATCTTTTAACATATGACCTATCCCAACTTATCAGTACACATTTATAGTAACGAGATACCTCTAAGATGCCATTTGACTTCACGAAAATATAAAATATCAATATGTAATAGCGACATACATTTCTCCGGTTGCGCTAATGTGCACTGTCGTTAGACATGAAGTGTGTTGTGTAAGGAAGTTGGCTGCACTACTCCACACTACGGTAACTATTATTTTTGTAGTGTGGAATACCAATTGAGAATACGAGGTTTCAACTGCTTTGTAGTTTGCAACGGAAAGGAGCTCTGGGCACAAGTAAATTTGAGATCGATTTAAGGTGGCATGTAATCATTTTCTAGCCAAATTTCATATGGATTGCCTTATAGATAATTTATATTAAAATAACACGACAATGACAATTTAAATTAGTTTAAATTAAATTTGAATAAATACAAATTAAAGCGTGTGGATGAAATCCTATTCCTAACATACGCTTTTGAAATCTCCCTCATACATTTTAATTGAAATACGCCAGATTACAAGATGTTTTTCAATGAAATACCCCCGAGAAATAATTAACGTAAGCACCGCCTTATTGCCTCATACATGCGGTGTCATATTCATATGGGAATTATGGTGAATGTAATATGCGTGAAGCATTAAATAAATTTCAAACTTTCAATAATATTGATTAAAAGTTTGATAATGTTTCATATATTATTGTTATTATTTGTTATTATAGCATCACGCCAGGCCCCTCACAGGCTGGGCTAAGAACACCGAATTCAAATATCCCTGACCTTACAAACCTGTCCTGCTAGTCCACGCACGCCGGTATTGCCGACTTCTCAAACAATATCTGAACTATCTGGTCGGGGAGCTTAGAACTTCTCTACTTCGGTACTTGCGTACATCAACATTCGTAATCTTTATAATAAAAGTAGGTACATAACAAACATGATATGATGTATTGAATTATAAAATGAAGAGAAAACAAACGTAAATATATTTTGAAAGTCATTTAATCACCTGAATATGATACGCGTCACTGAACTCTCATTGGTATTCATCGGAGATCTATATCGGTTTAATTCGCAAACAAATTCCCAACCGTTTTATTGAAAGTCATCGCAGGTTTGCCTTTGACGTTCATTATATTTAAATGCTCATTGATTTCAAAGGGAAAATTAACATATTTCCACAATTATGGTCGTTTACGACATTCATATTCATTATTTTGTGCGATCCTTTAAATCTTATTGAGTTTTAATCAAATATAACCGAAGTATCTACAAGGTACCGCCTCATTTCATGTTTCATTTCGTAATAATTGTTCTAGTTTAAACAAACAAACACACCAGTAACATTGGTAATAAGTTCACATTGAAAAGGTTAGATGGATATAGATTCGTATTGCGAATATTTTATGAAGCTTTCATATGCTTTCTGTCCGAATTTTTCCTATGGCCGTATACACATTCGTTTTTTTTACATATTCGATTCAATCTATACGAATTTTATATTAAAAATTAACATTTTCTGTCTGCTAATAACGATGTTTGGCGATGACGACAACTGAATTACTAAATCTATTTTGATACAATTCATTATAGATATAGTTCGTAACTTAAGAAATTATCTAGGCAATTTCATTTTCAAGCGTGTTTAATTTTATTTGACTATTATACTAATGTTAAAAGTTAAGTAATTATAGAAACAGAATAAAGTTTATTCCGATAGTTGTTAATAGAAGTTTCTCTAAAAGCGTCAAAGCATCCTAAGAGGTATTACGTCAATCCTTTGTTCTCGAGCCTGTTTCTGTTCTGCAGTCGGCACACATTTCATTTCAATCACCGAGGCTTCGACGCTGCATTCTTTTTGATCCGTTCCAAGCTCGAACACTGATGAAGTAGATTCGACTCCAGTAAAATGTTGTACATTGTTTATACTGTGAACACAATTTTGATTGTTTTTTTCTTATGATACCGGTAAGTATGATCACATTGTTTACATTATTCAGTTCTAAGTGTCAGATAAAAGGAAAAAGATTGAAATTTACAATTTATATTTCAGTCGTTATTAGTCGTCGTCGTTCAATCGTTATTAGTTATTAGAAAAAGTAAGTTTTCTGTTTTTTTCAAAATAGCCCAGAATTGTTATAAAAACTTTAATAGGTAGAAGAATCGTACATATTTTATCCATTAATTTGAAGTTTTATATTATTTGTAACAGTAACAAAATTTTATTTTCCTTTTTCTAAACTATAGGTCATATTTCAATTTCCCAATTCACCTTGTTAGTTTACAGCCTAAGGGCGGGTTCGATTTCTACCCGGGCATACATGACAATCATTAATTCAGTTACCTGTTCGAGATATGGATTTATGCTAGTGGTTGTGCGTATGTGTGTATCCCCTACACTTGTTATTAAGTATGTACAGTCCCTACAAATAGAATCGTAACAGAGAATTACGGTTGGTTAACATTATTTATTGATTTTTAGTGGTACTATTGAGGGAGAGCCTTTGAAATAATGCACAGCAAGGAAAGTAAAGTTCCATTACAAATACAGGCAGTATACAAGTTGGTAGAGAATTTTATGAGTAAATCTATATCAGGCTGTAAAGCTATGAGGTCATCAGTTTCATAAGTGTTTGTCTAACAGGATTATAATATGTTTTAATTTACAATTTAATTACCTGTACACTTTTGAAATAAACGCAATTTATTCTGATAAGTTACCTAGATTATTATGTACATTAGAAAAACCTTGCTTTACATTGTAATTGTTTTCCATGCTTAAATTTAATATATAAAAGGTGTATTTATGTATTATATCCCAGATGAAGTTAGTACTTAAAGGCTTATGAATAATACAGTAATGCTAATAATAGCAATATGTGTTTGCTAGACTAATCCAGGTTTACGCGGCAATTGTCAATCATTTTATCTTGAAGTGTGATTGATACACCATAATTAATCATTCGAATACCTAGCTGTAGATGATTTGTAGTCAGCGGATAAACTTATAATAATAATAATTGACCCATTTATCATTCCACTGTTAGAATACGGGTCTCCTCTCGTAATGAGAGGGTTCAGGCCCTAGTCTACCACGTTGGCCAAGTGTGGATTGGCAGACTTAACACACCTTGGAAATATTTTTTTTACATACATAAACTTACCACTACTGAATTGACGTATATTATTATTCTAAATATATCATCTTGCTTGCTTCTTATAGTGTAGGTAGAGAACACCGAATGGTACCTATATAATATGTATATTTATTGTTACAGACCTGTCGTGTTATTTCTACATTCATAACTTATTCACATGCATGTTTTTCTCTTTAAAAATGCACATATATTCACATTTATTATAATGATGTGAAAAACGTGAATACATTCGCAAACAAAATACAATTGCTATCTCAAGTTCGTAACCAGTGACACATGTACATATGTGTAACACATATGTACACGCATATGTATCGCATACAAAATGTGTAACATTTCGTTCGGTAGAATGCTGGTGGCAGTTTCAAAACTGAGACGGTTTAATTACTCACAAATTGGAAGCTTCTCCGATCAAGTTACTTTTGGGTAGCGAAGATACGGCAAGTTCAAAGGCAAAGTTCAAGATACAGTATTCTATGTTTGAAACAATTTAATTGAATTGTTTATAAAAACCTATGTACAAAATGCAAAGTTATTATATGTTACATTTTTCTTTAGTCCTTATTTTAAGAGCTTTGTCCTAGACCTCACAATATTATTTTGTAACAGCAAAAGCCTTGAAGGTACAGATGCGTTTCTGTAGTTCCAGCCGTGCCTATAGACCACGTCAAAATCCAGGACAGTCACATCCAGATGATGCTCTTTGTAAGATGCCAGTTGAATATAAATTATATAATTGCTTTTCCTTAATCGATAATGATAACGGATTCTGGCGTCCAGCCGTTTTATATCTCTAGACAATTAAATCCTCCCTAGATATCTCACTGTCCACATAACCTATAACCCAAATAAAAATAATTTAATTTAATTAGTCCGCTAACATCGTTTAGTTCCTTGCCCACTGAGGCCCGGGCTTGTCTCCTCAGTTCGGAGTCCAGCTGACGCATGATTATTATCCACAATTAAGGACAAGAGTAACTGGCTAATGAGTTCTGGGAACCCACGGTGCACCCGGCGTTGTTGTCAATTTTTAGATCGCTTATAATCTGCAACCGATAGAGATATAAATATGTGATCCAAGATCACCAAAAATTCGCTTAGCCCTTTGCATTAGTAGGTATATACTGTTCAATAATTTTCAAATTTACGTTGATTCAACCGGTAAATATATCACCTGGATACTTGTGCTCATTAGACAAACACTTACCCTGGATCCAGCTCAATCAAATAAGCAAATCTGTTAATTTCCAGCTAAATTGAAACTACGATTTTGTAGCAGCCACAAGCTTAACATAGACAACATTTTAATAAAATGTACCCTCGCTTTGGTTGACTAGAGTTTTTCATTAATTTAAAATACCTCCTAATGTCTCATGTAGTCTTCTTAATAGTTGCTTTCTTTTAGACTTTGAATATCTCAGCTATTAATGTTCTGCGCTTTAATAAAATCAAGTGCATTTCCATGTTTCTTGTCTTCCACAAATGCAGACGCTGTTCTAAATCCAAGTAATTGCTCTTCGCAAATAAAAAGGGTGAGTTACAACAATACAATAACGCGACATCGCTGGAAACACTCATTTTGTTAAGCTTGACACACAAACAGGCTGCCACGAAGTCTCTAACTTACGTAAATAGTAAAAACGCAGATCGCTCCTTATGAATATCAAAAATGGACCTTAATACATTGAGATACGGGTGTTGGAAATGCTGGGTAATGGTTGGACGAAACGTGAGGGCCAGTTGACCTTAGTTTTTCTTACGTAACCACGGGCCTCGATGTTACGTTCGCTTTTCATAGTATGGTAGCTACTTAGGTATTCTGCGGTGGCAGCTGATTCATACAATTGCAATCAAAATATGTTTGCTACTTTATTCTGGTTGTGTTTTGTTTGCTATCCGCATATATTGACTGGTTATATTAAATGGAACTAGGACTGTTTTACTTAAGTAAGATTAACATAGTATATATTTATCTTTTGTCTATGGTACTCGTATAATAGAACTGTATGATTTGAAATTTGAAATACATATAATAGGACTTCAAATGTTTAATGCGACTGCATAAAGATGAAAAAATATTTACAATCGTAATGTTTATATGGACTGTATTTTTATTTCTGTTATAATATATCTTACGCTAAGTTACTTACGGGGAAAGCAGAGAGCACCGAGTACGTGTTACGTAAGCCAATGACGATTTTTCCGATTTCGCATACCTAGAACAGTGTTTAAGTGGCAGGTTGGTTTTATTTACGATTTTTCCTTCATCTTTGTTCGTGATATTCATTCCTAAAACACACATTACTTAAAATGGTCAGAAGCGCGGGCCGAGTTTCGAACTCAAAACTCTTCAAATGGTGGGTTGCCACCCGAACGAACGTATAGGCTGTTTTATTAATAAATTACGTAATTTGAAGCTTTAAATATGAAAATAATGACACATATATACAATAAAAATTTTCAACATACTTTATTACACTGACCTATATAACTAATTTGATTTGTGGGTTGCTAAAATTCAGCTGTTTTCGTCATACATTATACATGTGGCATATTTCGTATAAAAACACGACCAAAATTTCCCGTGAAGCCCGAATTTTGCGCAGCACGTTTCAGGCCTCCAATTGTCTAATGCGTCCACTGGATTGAAAGGTCCGTTCATGTGTTCCAATCCACCTGAGCTCCTAAAGCCTCGTACATATGCTAAACTATATTTCTCTTTCTCATTGTATAAGAGTCAAGTTGTTCTCTTACTCTAATATACATATTTTCTCTAACTCTACATTATCTTCTTATTTCCCTATCTCATTGTATAAGAAATCTGTTGTGCTCTTACCCTCCAATACTTTATCTTACTCTACTTTATCTTCTTACTCTATTATATTTTATAACTGCTCTATTATTACTCATATTTTTACTACTAGGTACTCTATGTTATTCGGTTGTACTATATTTATTACTACCTCTCTTTATTCATACTTAACTAGGCTTACCTTCACTGACCCGTTGATTCAGTGGTTAATTAACCTGACTGTTGCGCGGGGGTCGTGGGTTCGATTTCCACCTAATATATTTTTTTTGTGACAAGCACCAGTATTTGTTGTGTATCTGGATATAAAAATATCTATATAAGTATATATTTATTGGTGATTATGTATATATGTATGGATAGGAATCCAAAATCGTGGAAAGCTATATTAACCTACATGTAAGATTACGTGCAATGAAAATTCGTACACATAAATATGTACATATAATTTGCAAAACGTATCTCATGTTAAATTTGTGTATTGGCAAAATATACATAAAAAATACATGTACGAATATTGTAGTTCGTTTGTCTACATTTCACTTAAAATGGATATAAATTGGTAATTAAACCGAACTTCTTATTTCGACAACGGTCTCTGTTGTTCTGTTCATTTAAAAATATTTCTGTTCAAACATTTTCTATAGACTAAGACCTTCACTCAACATCCGCATAAATCTATAAAAAAGACATTGTTGTATCTTATATTTTTATTTGCTAGAGCAGTAACGTGAAGGTAAGAATTTATTTAGTGTAAAATTTAAATAAAGCGCTCAGGGCGCGCTGAAAAATGGTATACGGTCTACATATTTAAGCTTTAACAAGCGTTGTTGCCTCCTGGCCGCTTGGACACTGTCGGAATATATTTTACGCCGTTTTTATTGTGTATATTCAAAATCACAATAAAAATGTGACACGTGAGACATACGTTAGATTCGGGAAATAATGGCTCAGAACATATTCATAAATGTGTTTGGAAATATTAAATTATCATAAGAATATATTGATTTGGCTATTTGGTTTGTGTGTACGAAGCTTAACGTCGTTCGACAGATTTGCTTCCGTTCGCAGCGCTGCTCAAAGTTATATGATTACGTCGCCATGTATTTGAAAATCCGTGGCTACATTCAGCCTTGTCTGAATCTGTGACGTAAACAACCTGCTGATTACCAGTATTAGTAGATCAGTACATAGGTACATAATCCGGTCAGTACATAACATGTACATATTGTATTGACTAGAATTAATCTATGATACAAATGCCTAGCAGTATTACCTGCATATATAGTTAGTATGAAAGAAACTTTAAAATAATATTTCGCGATGCAGAGTTTTTTCTAGCGCCATCTATCGTAGGAGGATCGAACTGTGTGGCCAATCCAAACAATAGAAAAAAATTATTTGACCTGATTCGGTCATTTTTTCTAAATTTGATAATATAGTTTTTGACTCTTTAAGTGCCTCTATTAGAGCTTCTACACAGAATATATTATTCAACGGTACTAATGATTTATATTTTTGTGCTCCTATTTTGTTTTTCAACAAAAACTGGTTGACATAGATTCGGAAATGTCATTTATGCGATTTGATTTAAATCAATTTACCATTTATCAATTACCATTGTTTGAAGCTGCGTTTGCAATATTCGTCTAATATGCTAAATAAATTTAATATATGTGTGTTCCCTTTAGCAATAAACGGGTCAAATACAATAGACGGATTATATCACCCGAATATATTGAAGTTGCGTATTTTGGTGTTTAATAATGACGTTTCGTTGTATATTGTGTTATTAACAAGTGAATATGACAATCTCAAGTAGGCCTTAAATTCTACTTCCGACCCCAGCTGCTTATGATTTTTTTAATAATATTATGCAGTGATTCAGAAATATATAATTCTTCCAGATTACTTAAGATCGGCGAAAATGCTATAAAAGCTCATCTAACTTTCCTGGAATTTGACCTCTTATCACAACCAATTTTCAATTCAGTGACTGAGCTAAGTTCCCCTCCAAGCTGTTACCCAAGATCCATTAAACTTAGACTTCTACAAATTTCCTTCAAAGTTTAAATCACCTACATTTACCTAAAATGTAACATTACGCCCGTAGTCCCCGAAGGGGTAACTAGAGGAGTCCAGTACACTTCCGCGTTTCACCAGTTACGTTTATAAATCTAAATGAACGACTTTGTCTAAGAGAGATCAGATAAGCTGTTATATACATACATAAATATCATAATCTATCTTTTTTATCGTTTCACCGCTGGACAGTATTCTCTGGCAATGATAAATGAATATGTGGTTATATATTAACTTCCAAATTATTCATGTATGTCTCTGTATTCTGTCCAATGCAATTTATAGATACTCCTAGACTGATTTATTTTCGAAGTATTTCTGAAACTGCGTCTATATAGACTCTTTAATAAATAATTTTGCAATAAGCTCTGCCATTCTATTCATAACTGTAATTGAAGTTGGGACGGCATATTTCAAGATAAACTTTCTTTATTATCAATATATTAAGAAATAGAATTATATTCCATTACGAACAATAAAATGCTATGTTCACTTTATATAATATTCTGTCTATTTGGCAATAGGTCTTTTGTATGGCAATAAGCTCGGACCCTTTCTATGGTGGGACGTATAACATAACTGATAAATTACGAGAGGATACTGCACTCCTCTGCCGACCCATTTGGGGAAACACAGGCCTGTCGTTATGTAATGACACCTCTAATTATAATCTGTTCTTCAACTCGTACACGTGTTTCTAACCAGGAATAATGTTAATTAGTTGCTCGTAGCAAAATTGTTGAGAAAGGCTCATCGTTTACCTTTCGGTCCGCCGTAACTTTTATGATCCTAATAAATTGACCTTAATCCTCCCCTAGCGAGGTAATGAAGTCATTACATAGATAGTTTCCGGTATCTTTATTACGTTATGTTAGAATTAGAAAGTCTAAAAAAGTTCAATAAAATAATTTAGGTCATCGTTTCCAGGCTCTTTTTATCGTCGGATTATCGATAAGCCTTATTGGATTGTTCTGATATCGTTCTCTCTATATGTCCCCCAATCCGTATGAAGGTCAGTAATAAGCTTTAAGTTTTTTTTAATGTTTACGAGACGAACCATATTTCTAGTATAGGGCATTTTCAGATTTCTGTTGTTCGAACATTTCATAACCTTACAATCTAACGAAATCTGATAGTCCGCAAAGTTACTTCATTTTAAAGATAATTTTATCCTGTTCTATCTACACCAGTTCCCTAGCTACAGTTGCGTTTGCTGCCGATGTATTCCTAACTATTTGTAACTTTTTCATATTTACAGATACAGAATATTTACAGATCATCGTATTTCATTGTTCTAATATTAATTTCTACGTTCTAGACAAATAAATGAACTGCGATGCACTATTTGCACGGCAACATTTACCATCCTGTTTTATTGAAACAGACAAAAAAACTGTTTACAATACTCGCGTCGGAATATCGATATTAACAAACAACTGCGATTTCAAATCCAGTATCTGTTTTTATAAAACTATTTTTAGTATAGAATACACCTTTTGAATGATTTAAAAGCCGTATTTACTCGTATATCTATTTTAATATCAGTTTTTTCGTATGTTTATTTTAATATCAGTATTTTTAAAGGTTGATGTTAAAAAAGTATATAGTGGTTAAAAATTATATAATTTTAGCCTAATCTCATGTGATTGTTACGAAAGACTTGAGATTGACATCAAACACCTCAAAAGTTAATTCAAATCAATTTTCATACCAAACTTATTAAAATAATTTCACCACATTTAAGCTCTTTTTCAGCACAAATAGCTGACAAATACTGTCGAATTCAGGATTCAAAATTATTTGTCATGCCCCTCATCCTCCATTTACGTGTAATCCCCAGTAAATTAATACAAAATAGCATTATTTTCCTTACGGAAAAAATGTTCATATACACACTGAGTTACAAATCTTTATAAAATTTTAAAGAAAAGCTGTTACTCGTTTACAATCGCGGACCTACATAGTCTGCTACTGCGGAAGACGAAAACGAAACGCACGTTCCATTGTACATTAGCGATTAGAAATTTGATGACCAACATTGACTATGACCAACATTGATGATAACCAACATTGATGATGACAAACATTGATGATGACCAACATTGATGATGACCAACATTGATGATGACCAACATTGATGATGACCAACATTGATGATGAAAAAACATTGATGATGACCAACATTGATGATGACAAACATTGATCATAACCAACATTGATGATGACCAACATTAATGATGACCAATATTGATGATAACCAACATTGATGATGACAAAGATTGATGATGACCTACATTGATGATGACAAACATTGATGATGACCAACATTGATGATGACCAACATTGATGATGACCAACATTGATGATAATCAATATTGTATTCAAAAGAAAAACTTGTCCAATATACTTTCTATTGTTTTAAAAAATATTCCACGGATTACCGTGTTATAATTGTTTAATTACTATAATTGATTGCAATGTAATGACATTTTTTCTCATCGGCAATCCTAATTGAATGATATTGTTCCTCAAATCACGACGGATTTCGCAATGATATCGTTGTTCTTAAGATTTGACGGTCCTCGTTGCACTAATTACGTCCCCATAAATCATTTTTATCGCCCTCGTTAAGTCATTTAGGGAAGTTTTCGTCGGGTTATTCTCTGAAGCGCAATTTCATGCGGAATTGAACCTTTTATGTGAAATTCTCAGGGCATTTTTTCCGTACAACAGCCATTTGCCGTCATTTTTCAAAAATTTATAGACATTAGCACCTGTAGTCTCTGTTATTAATAAACTCTTAAGCCGGGAGTGTTGGAAATGGTTGTTACGAGATTATTAAAGTATTCCACATAAATTATAATAACGATCAACAAATGAAATTTGAAGATTTTTGTTAAACGGCAAGCAAAATGCACAGGAACGGGTATATAGCCCCGATTTGGGAGGTCTATCTCCAGCAGTGAACTAATAACGATGGACTTTCGTACGAACGAATTTAATTTCTAATTATATTTTCATATAGCAATATTTAATAAGAATCATTTGTAATGGTGTAATATTTTGAACTGTAGTTTTACGTAACGTAACGTAACGTTACATATGTAAATGTATGTACATTTAATCTCACACACACATATGCAGCAATCTCTCATGCGCACACATAGCCTATGAATATCTTTATGTTACTGCCTCGATAACATAAAACCTTTGTAAGCAAGGTCGATATCTATCCCCAGTCTCACTTCGTTCGAATAACCCATTGAACTCGGATGACTTAATGATGTTAATTGAGTTTGAATTGGCTCTTGTGTTTTGAATACTCTGCATTATTCAGGCATTGAGATAAGCCCTTCATTTATGCTTAGAAAGTTTATTAATATAACAGTTACTGACAACTATTGATAAGTTCGTAGTATAAAAAACGTAGTGTTAATCAATTCTTATTAAACATACTTAAAGCAACGAGTGGCACATATTAGAGGAGTCCTATGCCCAGCAGTGGACGTTCAAAGACTGATGGATGGATTAAACTTACTTAAAGCCCTTTGCAACAGTTAATATTCATGTACGTATAGATGGTCTGCTGCTTATAATACATTTATCCTAATCCTTCCTTAAGTACGGATAGAATTTCAGAAGTCCTCCTTTCGATATAACATACACGCAGCAGGGTTACTGTTACAAGTTTAAAGTATAAATCAAAATTATATTTCAAGTTAGGGTATTACAAATCGAACATGTCTTATGCGCGAATGTTTGTATAGTCATTTTGTAGGTTCCATGTTGTGGTAGGCAGATGCACGATTAAATTTTAGCATTCCCAAAGCAAAATACTGCAACGGGGAATGTCTGTTTAAAATGCCACTTATTTTTCGAAAATGCTTAGAAGTAACTAACGGTCTCGTGTGCTTATACACTTACACACAAACATGCACGTTGCGCACATACACACTATTCTTAAACAAACAGATCCTTAGATATGTCAACGTCCAAAGGCCATTAATTAAAACAGTAGTACGACATATGTACACTTTGTCCGAGGCAGTACACCAATAGCTACATTTATTAGCGCCGTGAACTAATTGGTCCTAAAGCAATTTGTGTTTGGGTCTGAAGGATATGAATGCCAGTCTGCAGATAGGTATATTATAGGCGACCATAATTATCTGTCTTTAGTAGTAGCAACGCGTCTTTGCTCAACTAAAAATATCACGCAAACTAACTAATGCAAACTGTGCGCGTACTAACAAAACTAGTCAATTACTAAACTACACAAATACTATACTAGACTAACTAGAATAGTATTTAATATTATATACATAGTAATTAACATTCTATTAACACCTAATTCTTATTAAGTCCTAATAGTTAACTGCTTCACACTAACAATGCCATTCCTATAGTTCTGTGGAAAATCGGTTGCAGATATCCAACCACTCGTAACTGCTCTCTACTCGTTTAATATCCTCTTCAAATACAAAATATCATAAAATGTGTAGCCACGTATATAAATGTACTAAAAGGTGTATTTTTTTCTGTAATAAACTGAACACAAAAGTTTTTACGGTGTACCTTACAATCTTACCTTTTAGCACCGACAGTATGCGTGTTCAGCTCGCGTTGATACCTTTCAGCCCCTAATAAAAGCCTGTGTAAATAAGGCGAGCCGATTAACTGAAGCCTTGTTTCCATTGATGCGATATATCAATGTCGCCTGGTATTTATAAGCACTGTTTTTACTCCATGGCAATCGGATTAGCTACACTGTAAGGCTATTGATCCTGGGGGATATACGTGTAAGTGTATGCATTCGTAACATGTGCGACATAATTAACTTATCTCAATATAGTTGTGCCTGTTTATGAACATCCTGTATTTATAATTGTTTATATTAGTGTTATATTGTTAAACGTTTCAATCACGTATTGCATTTCGAGGTGGTGTATGATGGTCGGGATAGTCCCAATCTTAAATTTTTTACCCCTTAAATTTACACCTTGTAATTTTTATGCTCTATAATGACTTCAAATTTAATTTGATTGAATGTAATATATTATATCATATACATACCGGAACAGTTTTTGCGACCTTTTGCCTACGACATCCAGTTTACTAAATGGCCCTAACCAACACTACATCAGCAAAGCCGTCGGCATGTTTGCTAGCGTTTATATGAAAATGTAGAGTATGATACAGTGAGCAGGTATACATAGAGTAAGTAATATTAATATACTGTTCACGTGAGCTCTATTGAGCGGAGTATAGAAGTATAGGAGAGTATGTAACAGAGCCAGCGAAGCGAAGTTTGCTTCAGGTCTGAATTATTTAAGGTCAGTTTGCTTTTCATACCTGCTTTATATTTGTGCGTACTGATATTTCGCTACATAGTCATCTCAATCGATAATAAATATTTTTTCATAATCAGCCCGTAACCCTCTCAATATGAGAGGAGACCCGTCTTCCAACAGTGAAATTATAATGGGTTGAAAAAAAAAATCAGCCTGTTTTTTCGTTACGCTGGTGGGAATACGTTTTCTCTCAGAATGAGAACAATTAAGGATATAGTTTGCCACGTTGTCCCAGGGCTACTTGGTAAACTTCACATGCCTTAGAGAACATTAGGGACACTCTAAGATGTGTAGGTTTCCTTAGGATGTTTTCTTTCGTCGTTACAGAAACTAGCATTGAATTTGTAAGACATTTAATTTTTTTAAAGAGCGGTTCAGTATTTGAAGCTGGGATCCTCACATTGGGAATGTGAAATCTAAACCACTACTAGGCTTTCACAGGTTGTAATCAGTTTTATTATAAATCAATAATTTTTGAAAGTAATTCAGTTACGGAGTCTCAAACTCTTTTATCATGGTTTAACACGTGGAAGGTTTTTAATTTATAATCAGTCATATTCTATTTCTTTACAAGAAACCACCCGTTAGACCAACGGTTAGGAATTTCCCAAAACATAATTAATAAAACTGCGCAAATAAATTCAATAAAGTCTAGAGTCGCCATAACCAAAAATAAAAAGTAGTAATTAGGAAAGTAAATAGGAAAGTTGAGCTATATTTTAAAGCACCTGCTCTAACAATTAATGAACAAACATCGCGAACTAAGCCAACTTGCGGACTACAACTTTACGGCAGGGTAATGAATTCATCGAAATTTAAATTATTTCGTAGTACTCCTGTTTACACGAACTAATTTTAACTGCACTCTCCTGACATATACAGACTTTGCTAATGTTACTAGCGCACCCGACTCCTGTAGTTAAAAGTACTTGTTTCAGAATATACACATATTAATTACGTTTTTCTCTACAACCTAGTTTAGAATTAATGTATGGTTATCCAAGTTTCATCATGCTGAATTTTTTTGCATACTCAGTGCATGATTTGCGTACGAAGTGCTTCATGTAGTTAAAAATATGTATGTTATTTACATATATTGGAATATCTATATAATTATCATTCGTGGATATCTAAATCTGTTTGGGAGATTTAAATTTTCCGTTTTGCAAACATGCATGTTTATACCTTATAAGGGGTTGGTATTTATTTATCACTTAATATGACCATGTTATTCATAATTTATTAGTATTTCATCAAGTCAGGTCTCTTACGGGGTAGATAGAGAGCCGAAAATCTCTATCCTCACCGACCTCACATGCTTCTTCTACATTCATCAATCTCATACATACTACATACATATGTATTGTAGTTTGTACGTATGTACATGTTTACCTCGATTTTAACTTAAAAGTTTTTAAAGGAGAAGAACAAATCGATGATAGTGTATATAAATATGCTTCATTTAAATGCTATAAGAGTATTATTGCGTTGGAAGAAAAAAAATCGAGATAGGTAGATGCTTCACGAATTGCAAAAAAAAACCCTCTTGGAAATGTCAATCAATAGAACCTGTTAAATATTAACCCAGCAACAACAATTGAAACGTGGGAGTGTACTGCACTCCTTTACCTACCCATTCTGGTAAATACAGGCGTGATGTTACGTAAAAAATAAAACCATCGAATTCCACGTTACCAGGCAAACATGAGTCGAGAGACCAATGTTTGCATTTCTCGCCCCGGCGTGTCAGTGTTCAAAGCAAAAAAAATGTAAGTAAAATTTTATTCCGGCGAGTTGAACTTTGGATTTTCCGTTTGTTCAACATATACAAACGGACGAGTTTTTATTTCGATATATTTCATGTGCTATGATGTATCATGCACTTCATATAATATGAAAAAAGCTTGCAGTGATCTATAGTAAGGTGCAGGTAATATAAAAATTTATGAGTCTTGCAGTAGGAGCGAAATAAGATTTGAGAACATATGTAGGTACATGCATATATGATACTTACAGAGGAGAAAGACCCATTAGTAATTAAAACGGACTGTGTATCTAAAAAAATCACGTCGATATAATTGAAAACTATTTTTAGGTCTATATTCCCCAAAGGGGTAAACAGAGGATTGTAGTACACTCCTATAAACCACCTGTAAAATTATACGGCCATACTATAAGAAATCCTAAGTTAGAATAATAAATTCGATAGTTCCAACCCGGAAATCGAATCCACAACCCTCGGATTAGCAGTCGCGCTTACATCTACTCGATCAAGGAGGCAGACAACAAATGTAAATTACAAAATAAAATTTATATTTGTCAAGGGAAATTAGCCCTCTAATACGGAGGTTGTTTTTAAAAAGCACCGGCCGCAAACAAAATGTAAATCAAAGCTCTGTAGCAGCCTGAGTATGTAGCAAAGGTACCGGGCAAACACGAGCCGACAGAGCAAACGACGTTAATCAGAGCAAACACAGCCCAGTTTGCTCTTCACCCTGACCCAAAAGTATTCAAGGTGAATAAAAATTGTAAGTGGTATTTTTGCATACAATTTAATGCCTAGCATTTTCCAACATTTCATTATAACTTGCTTCCGAATGCTTTTCTTTCATTAGCCCATTCAGTGAAGGGGCAATGATGAATGATACTATTGTTCGTTCGTTCACTTTATGTTTGTATAGAAAATGAATGTTTTGAATTTTGTATAAATGTATACTGTGAACGTTGAATGAATACCGTGAATCATATTAGTTCAGTGTTCAAGCCGAATTTTAAGCATATTTGTATATATTTAGAACAGAATTAACATGTTTTTCTTCCAAAAGTCAACTAAATATTAGCTGCTGTTTTGGTATTATTTGTGTCTAAATATAACTACTTAGTTTTCGTTACTTTGCTTATTCATCGGTTATATATTCTTATATAACCTATGTAAATGACTATTTATTCGAAAGTTTTCCTTATGAAAACAAAAGAACTAGCTAGTTACGTGGGATTTATATTGGTGTGGCGTTGAATCGACCTAATTCCCTTATTTGTCGGACGCCAGCTTGAATTTAATCTTTTAGTCGAAAGTCCGAATTGCCTTCGCTCAACGTGCTTAGCGTCTGTAGATCTACATTAGTACGGGTACACTCTCTCTTTTCATGTATACTTCTACTGGATGCATAGAAAACGAGCAAAAAACATGTCTTGCTCAAATCTCACGGGATATTTTTGATTCTTAATGTATTGCTTGTGCATGAAGGGAAAATTGCAACATCCATCGAGTAGCTGTATACATATTATACTATAGCGTTCTCTTCGTACGTTTCATCATGAAAGTAAAAGATGTAAAATCCCTAAAGAGTTTTAGTAACTGAAAAAGTTACATAAAACTTAACACTAAGATTCGTACAGCATAATCGTTTAATTTCCAGGCTAATTCAATGCCAGTTTTCATTTAGCCGGATATTCTGAATTGATTTTACTATGTACGTGTTCAAAGCACATCTGGGTTGGCCATCTTTGCTAATATTTATCATCATCATCATCAGCCTATCTCAGTCCACTGCTGGACATAGGCCTCCC
>DWMG01000843.1:0-17262 GCA_018244855.1 Elbella merops
TCACTGTAGAAAATGAGAAATGCGTCGAAAAAAGCGTTCATTTGTGTAAAACTGGTATTCCTCATAGCGCTACGGAGTCTCCCCAAGGGCGTGGTGGCACTGGTGGCGTCCGCACACACGGGTGGTAAGGGCACCGCAGTTGGCAGTTCTTGGGTGATAGTCAGAGTGGCGGGCGTTCGGGTCATAGGACTCGTTGGAATAGTTGACACTAGCGTCGTTGTTGTGGGAGACATTTGGGAGTTCCTAGCCCCCATTGTAACTGCAAAAATATTTAAAAAAAAAATTTAAATTTGTATTATTTTAACTTCTAAAATTTGACGTCTACCGTCTAATGTTTGAGAAAATTCCAACGTAAATGTACTATGACACAACTATGACTATGTTACAATTGGTTTATATCGGATGTACCTACTTATTACAGATTGTACGCAAATTTTCAACAAAATAAAAACCGTTAAAAATGTTCATCAAATGCTTAACTTTTATATTGTTTTCCAATAAGTTTAGTATTACCAAAGCGACCCATGCTGAAAAGAAACGGACATAATACATATACATAAACGCACATATATAGATACTGTAATCATCCCCTCTCTTACATGGAGTGTGACGATCCTAAAAAAGTTCATCAGAAGGAGAAAGCGGCTAGCGACAGCGGCGGTAGTAACGCGGGAATATACCAGGATCGCAGAAAGCTAAGAGAGGTTGTGAAGGCAGGAGCTTTAGAAAGCTCGTACGTGCGACAGAAAGGGAAAAGGTCGGGTTCAGCTCCTCTCGCTCATTCTTACTCGCCCTCCAACCACTGCGTTCCCGTTGGTCGGTAAAGTTTCTTAGGGACCGGTCGGCGCGGGGGACGCGGAACATCAACGCGAGTTTTCTTTAAATGGGAATTATAGGAGAATTCCTTACTTACGTGCTTTAGTTTTCTACAAAACTTTATATTTTTGATATTTGCATTTGGAATTACGGCTATTTCATATTATTACGAAATTCGGAAACAATATGTACATAATTATGTCCTATTCCTCTACTAAATATATTAGTATGAATACATATTAAATAGCGAAATATACTAAAAATAATGAAAGAAACTGTCATGCAGGATATAGTTAGGGGTCAGTGATCGAGAGGTACCCGAGGGATGTGGATTCTCTTGGAATGACGTCAACAATTAACAGGACAACAGAATGTGTGAGAAGGTTTACTTATTCCCGTCCTTTCCCTTTTCACCGAGTACGGGTGAACGTCCGGAGATACAAAAACGAAAATGAACCTTATACGGAATAAGTATATAAAGAACTCAAACATTACGAATTAAAACAAAACCTTTCAAAATAAATTCTTCATAAGGAAAATATAAAAAAAAATCAAAAAGAGTGTGATTTTTAATCCTGCTATTTTTTTTTATTTTGTCACTACTGTTTCATTTTAACCATAGAAACCTCAAAGGACCCAACAAACACTAAAAAAAAAAATTCGGCCGCTCATTTGTCCTCTAACGGAGCCATATTCTCGAAGGAAACCAATGTATTTATTATTTAAATGGTTCTGTATCCCTTAGGACGCCCGAACTTATTCCCAAAGGGACAAAATATCCTGCGAATCACCAGGGCAGCAAATAATTATAGGAGGTTGATCGTATAATGCGTCGTCCTGCGAAAGGACGAGTTGCTCAAGGGTAAGGCAATGAACGCAGATACGTCGCGTTCATGAGTCAGCGGCCATTCACTTCGCTGCACAGTGCAATGCGCTGCTGCACAATGCACTTTAACGCTCTATCGAAATTTCTGTACTATAAATTGTTTTAGAGGAAATATTTAATTATTTTTAAACATAGAGAATTATTACATTTCGTACCCGATATTAAATATTACTAAATTGTCGTATTTTATAACTAAATACTCAATATGGAGATAGTTACAAGGAAAACATAGGTATATCTTGTCGGCAGCAATGTCACCGTTAATGTTTTGTCTCGTTCTATCGCGCACTGAAAATGTTACCAGGGAACAATACGAAATATTGTTATAATGCATACTGAAGGAGGTAATAGCAACATTTTTATTATTATCATTACTACGCTTCACGTCAACTAAAATAATTCTGTAGGTATTGCCCATAATACAGACTTGTTAGATTATAAAGTTGTTACAATGAAACATTGAAAATTTTCCAAAGACTTCTGTGGAGTTCGGGTTCCAAAGGCAAAAAATTAAAGTAAATCAACATTACGCAATTGAAGCTACTTAACGCAAAAAGTGCGTGTGCGTGAAAACAATGACGTGTCCCCTTTTTATACCAGGTTATTATGGGTTGTGAGGAGATGTGCTCCTGACAGTAGAGGAGTACAATGACATTGTGTGGGGATGTCAACGGGAACATCGAATCCGTCGCTGTGTGGCGGTCACGGTCACACACTGATAGGGACCAATGGGAACAGTGGCCGATAGAGGCGGAGACTTTCCATTTGTTTTTTTGTTGACTAACGAATCTTGCAATCAGTTTGAATCTGGCAAACCTAAGTCGAAAAATCGAAAAAAAATAAATAAAACGTCATATTTATAATTGAATGTTTAATCATAATCACTGAGTAATTTTGTAAACTTACCAGAAAACTTATCATGTGCCTACCTGACAGCTCAAAATGTATGAAATATTTGAATTTGAAAAATTTATGCTTGAACAAGAATGAAAAAGACCTTCATTGTTATGACATTTTACCAAAAATTGATCGGGACAAGATAATACTACAAAATTATTTATTATAAGAAAAATAAAATGAGCAATGTTTTTAATTTATAGAAATAAATCGCAATTTCGGGTAACAAAACTGGCTATCCCCGTCCCTACTGTACGGTGGCAAACAGGCTGGTGTCAATGACGTCATGTTTTACCAGGATATCATGAAACTGTAGTGGTATAAACCATACTACTGCCAAGTTCCTGCTGACGTAGTTACTTGGCAGACGGCATACAGCCACCATAGATTTGTATATTTTTTGTACTTTTAATATTTTGCCGTCATTATAATACATGTAAGTAGGTACCTAAGTAAGGGTAGTTTTAAGTTCTTAATTGTAGAAATAACACTTGAATACTTAAATACAATGAGCTACAACAAAATAAAAATAATTAATAACTTAAAAGGTAGTTTAATAATATAGATGGTTATTACCTAGTAGTTTTCTTATTTTTAATTATACGGAAAAAATGCGAATCTTCACTTTATTGTTAAGAAATATTTAATTATTATTATTAATTACGTTAAGTCCTTCTAATTTATAATACTAATGTCGCGAAAACTATCCGAAATAGTTTTAATTTATCCAAACAAGTATGTAGAAAAATATTTATTCGTGAAATAAGGGTCACAAGAGCTTATAAAACATTTATTTGAAATGCCCTTCTATCCCCTATTGCATCGATTACTGCTAGCTTTTAAGCTACTTTGAAATTTATAATTTGTGAATTCCTGTGGATTCGTGAGTAAATCACGTTTCTGACGTTTGAAATACTAGGAGAGCACCAACACGGTGAACCTGAAAACAAAGTATTAGGTGACTATTACCTAGTAGAAGGTTTCATGTTAACCGATTTAATTTTCATTCATCTGCCAAATGAAATCGGACTCTATAATAATACGTATTAGGAGTATTTTACTTTCGTGTTGTAATTTAATCTCGAGGATCTCAATGCAAGGGACCGTATAGATTTAAAATATAAATTTCGTACATATATTCACTTTAATTACCTTGTGCGATTTTAATATAATAGTATAATATCCCAATTATGTAAATTAAATTATAAAATAAATTTAAATAATTGTTTTAAGTTGATTTTGTTTAGTCACACACAATTCTTAATTCAATATTTTTAATTGGCTGAATATAATTTCCTTCAGCATTCAGTCGTCGCTAGTCGCTCGTTTAAATGTTGCAACAGCGAGCAGCCGACGAACAGAAATAATTACACTACAACATGAACTCTACAGTTTGTATCCGACTCATTCATTCGCCAGTGTTAACCGTGAAAGACAGAGAGGGAAGTAGAAAAGTAACAAAACCGTGGTTCCAATGTAAATTGGTCTCCCCCATCCCTTTTGCCTCACTGTCGCGCAGTGCAACGAATCTGTTGTGTGAGAAAAGGAATATAGGTGAAACGCCCCAAGCGATAATGGGCCCTGCATTAGTGGTTATTGTAATGAGCCGATGTGTTGCGTTTCACCTCTTCACAGGGCTGCGCTCCTGGTGCTGCTGTCGTGGTTGACGCATGTCACTACGTCATTGGCGCGAGTGAGGCGGTGCGGTTTGTTCAACTAAGGTAATTAATTAATAATCATTTAATGGCAGACAGATCAAAATAAATTAATGGAATTGCTGCCTGGATATACGAAATGTTAATTGTGACCTTCATTGACGATAATATTCATAATAATATTTATTTGGTGCACGTAATCGTAGGTAATTATCACAATAAGTTAATTTATTACTATGACGTATATGTTCTCACATTCAAATAGTCAATGTATGGATGCACATACGTACAAATCCTACACATTGATAAGAAGGTGCTTTTATAAACATCTTACCTCCACAGTTACATACACACTAGTAAATACAGATGAGGTTCATTCCACTACATCCTCGGCAGCTTCACACTGTGATGTCGTTCAATGTAAGGTTAAGGCTGACACAGTGTACGATAGCCATTAATTACGTTCCATGTGTGGCCACGTGTCTCAAAGGGTTGAGCATGTGGGCTACATGTACCAGGAGAACATGAGATGTAGGTGGTTAGATGACACATATGCAGTGCGATCCCCTCGCTTTGGCTAAGGGTGTTCCCGACGTATGCTTGTGTTTGTGTACGGTTCTGGCTGTGTGTGTGGTGTGCGTATTCTATGATTAGTGCTTATTTAGAGTAACCTGTCAATGTTTAGTATTTTCATAGATATTTTAGTGTTATTATGAAATGAATTTTATTAGGAAAGTTTCTCTGTTGTAACTAGATAAAATTTTACCAGCTTAATTATTGTACCATTTATATTACAATATAATTTTTTTTATGTACTCTACAAAAGAAAAGGTATATATAAATATATACAAGTCCAACAAGCTCATAGCTACAATTTCATTAATTATTACTTATGTAGAAAATTCCAAAGAACATTCTTGGTAATTTATTCATTACATGCAACTTTTAAAATTAGAAACATAAATTATAGCAAATTAGATAAAAGAAGAATTAAATACCTTGACGGTTGGAATTGGATGATCGGGTCGATTGCTGGTAAAATGAATGTAGGTACTTACCTGCCCTTTTCGAATTGTGTGAGTAATGAAAAATATTTAAATCGTGTGAGTGTAACACACATATACCTACTTATATGCGATAAGAAACGCATCATTATCATATATGTACGCTAACACGAGGTATTTGTGTTGTTCAATGTTTTTTAGTCATCTAATTACAATTCAGTATCAAAAGTTCATTGTCTAACAAGTTTTATAATATTAACCAAATAGCGCTGAGGGCTACTACCGACCGTTTCTTTATTTTCTTTATTGTTACCGTACTGGTTTCGCAAACATAAATTGCGCATTGGAATAATAACAATAAATCAAATATATTACATAGGGAAAAGTATAGCATAGTAAAAATATTACGCGAAATAGCAGACTACATTCCATTGCTCTCTGAAATCCACGATACGAATAAAAACAAATGATTGTAAAACATTTATTAGGTACATTCATTGATCAATTTATCTATTTGGTAATTTTATAATTGTGTAACTTTTGATGTACCTACCTACCTACAGTTAATTTAACAATGATTTGTTATCGTGAAGTCATGGCTCACTGAAGTGAAGTTAGTTAATTTTCTATCTAAGTATTTTATTCAAGGCATCACACAAAGCAGCAACTCAGTTTTGATTCATATTTTGCATTCATTTCGATTATCGTTGTTTGCCTCACTCATAACAGCAATTTATATCTGAATAATATACAGTACAAACATTATGGAAGTTGATTAAATTTCATTTTTGTAATATTCTTGCCTTGCTATAAAAATGTTATTATTTTTACTGTACAAAAGAAAACAATTGTATGGTGATTATAGCGCCATCTACATGTATTACTTGCAGGTACAGTCCACGGTTGTAGCATTCCGATCGCACCGTTTTAACTTCATGTAACCCTGGTTCTTGAGATTCAAGTGAGGCCATCTTTGTTGGAACAGCCGGCCCTACTCAATTCCGTAATTTAAACTTGACATTTCGACGCCATATACCACCAACTATAAGTTTAAATTTAGAAAAAAATATTGCCTAAGACCAAAGTGTCCTTCTAAATGAGGATTTTTTAACATATTTAAATTATTATTAAAACTTTCTCCACATTAGCAATATATCGTTAAAGCAAGGCAAAAATATTGGCTAATAATTAGCAAAAACGATTTCGATTTTAGTATTTTTAAAACTATGGAATCTCGTGACATTCAATTAACTATAGGTAATTGTATCAGATTGGTGTAGAAATTATTTTTAAGAATAGGCAACATTCTTACTTTTTTGTTTTTAATAAGCTGTTCGTCACTTCGGCCTTTTTATTTTGATTTTAGAAAAATCATAAGCGCGTTCATTTCAAATTAAAGTTCATGATAAAATTTATAAACTATTTTAGCAGTGAACGCAGTCTAAATAATAAAATATATTTACATATTACTCGCTAAATTAATCGAATTTGTTGTATCTATGTTTTGAACATTCATCATATTAGTAAGCATTGAAAAGAAGTTTCGTGCCGACATTTTTTCTTTGAGCGATTTCGAGGAGCCCTTTCTGAGACAACCTTTTACACATTTATGTTAGCCTGGTACAGAAAGTCATTGGGAGTGACATGCCCATTATTTGTTCTTAAAAAAAATCTTTCATCATTTACACCTTCGTAAAGGTACTTGTGGCCCTTACGGTAATTAACAGTATTGATGTACTCTGTCTATGGCCCTTCCATACTATAGTTGTAGCTCAATTCGAACAAGTTATAAGAGACATTTTTTCTGGGACATTTTAAGCATTTATTTATCAGAATGTGAGAATGTCCCTATCATCCACGTTTTGTTTGTTTTCAATAATATTATTAAGAGAAGCCCTTTTAGAATATTTATAATAAAACACAGAGTACTAGGAGAACAGAATGTATGAGGAGATAAAAAGGGCAAAGGAAGGGCTTGATGGATTCCAAGGTTCCTACGCAATGGGCGGAGTTTCTTCGGCCAATCGCGAGAGAGAACGTTACGCAAGATGTTACGCATACGTCTCTGGCCCTTTAACATGTCTGATAACTTTGATTTAACCACAACTGATACGGAGTTGTACTTGGAATGTATACACATGTTTTCATGAATTCGTTAGGTTTAGTGAGTTAACACTTTAACATGCATCAGGGAATATACAAAAAAAATTATGTACCTAACATCTTTGAAAGGAAACGTTTTAAAGATATTTTTTTATCGAGAATACAATATACCTATATAGGTACGCCATCTACTAAAATTGGAAAACAAAAACAATGTACTAGTTTGTAATAAGGTTAAGGACACTGAATTAAATTTAATTGTGTTTGTTGATCGTTTGAAACTCTAGAATACACATTTGTTGTACTGATAAAGCAATAGCTTATTTAAGTAAGTCCTTGCTCGGCACATCCGTACTCATATTGTCATAGCAGGTGACACCGTCTAACGACGGGGTGAGAGCACCGGGCGCAAGTGGACCCCTGAGACCTCCCGGGTAAGAAGGGTATCCTCGAGGCCCATAAACTCGTACCCATGCGGCGAAACCCACCGCAGCGACGAACGACAGAATATCCACACTTTAGCCCAACTATTAACTATTAACTATTTTAAACGTTCTCATTTTTAAATCTATGGACAAATTAAGGCTTTTTTTCTATAGGTAGGTACTCTATCTGTTGGCAGTTCGTTTGTTAAGTTTGAATGTTCATTAGACATTGACATTTAGTTGATTCAGCTGTCAGGGTTTATGTAGGTATTTTTAAAACCATGAAACGGAATTCAGGTTTTATTTGAAGGATTATACTCATAGTTTAATCCAATTTGTAAATTTTTTTTCATGTGGTCTATGTTACTAAGTTTTAAGTTTATTTGTTGTTATTTATTTTAGTAGGTACTGGATAATCTAAAAGGTTTTTCATATAAAATCCCTATCAGCTAAAGTTGCTACCAGCATTTTTTAAGTACCTAGGTATTGGTCAAAACCTTTTAAGGGTGTCTTTGTTATTTGTTATTTCCAAAATCATATAATTTTATTTAGATTATTTATGTATGTATTGCTTGCATTATCTATTAATTTAATTCACAATCTTCTACTTATTCCCTCCGTTTTAGTCAACTAACGCTTAAAAATCTTTATAAATTATAATAATCGACCCATTATAGTTCCACTGTTGGAATATGGGTCTCTTCTCACATATTCCAACAGTGGAAATATAATGGGTCGATTTTTATTTATATTTATATCACTGAGATACTAAAACTTAATATTCAAACTCATATGTATCTGTGCTTAATCCCTTTATTTATTATTTTATTACATCATGAAGTATACAAACAATTAAGTAATTTAAATCGTTTGGAAGCGATCTTTAAATTTATTATTAAGAAATTGTATCTTATCTGACAAATAGAATAAAATAGAAAAAAACAAATAGAAAAAAATATGAATATAATCGTATCTTCGTTCTGTTATCTTATCATTATGAGAGATTACATTGAGATAAACAAAAAAACTGATTCAAAATATTGTTTATTAATTTGTACGCCACAAACAATTCTGAATACGACAAAAGTAGGTATCTGTGCAAAAATTGGGATCTTTCGTCATAAAGAAAGAGAGAATACAAAATAAGGCGTGTTTTGTACATATAGGTACCTAATTTAATAGCTTTAATAAGAAAATTTATTGAAACCGCAAAGAGTACTCAGAAGAACTCAGTCCTATTCGATTTCCTCTTTTTTAGCACGCTTATAGGTATTAGCTTGTGTTATATGTATGAATGTATCTGACGGAATCTTTGAGCTCAATTTTCACCGGTTTTTAAATGTCTGATCAACTTGAAACTTTGCACACGTCTCAAGGACCGATGACAATGCAATAATTCAATAAAAAAAACTCTATTATCCTGATTAGGATCATCAGGATTAACGAATTTCTCTAATATATTTGTAATTCAAAAGTCTTATTGATTAAAATACAAACAACGAATATGATTTAAAAAAAAAAACAGGAACTTTATTTAATTAACTAGAGGTGTGGAAAAATGGCGGAGACCACTGAGTGCTTCTTTCTAAAAAAATTTAAATAATTAATTAGTTCCCCAATTTATGAGTTTGTCAGACTAAAGAATGAAAATAAATAATACCTAGTTTAAAAAAATTAAAAAAACACGCTTTTGTTGCTAATCGAACTAAAAACTAGAAAATATTTTTTAATGACAAAGAGTATAATATTAATATTACAGTAGTAGAAGATCGAACAATCGCTTTTTACTTTGAATTGAATTATTATTTTAATAACTCAAATTTTATTATAATTTTATTTTGAGGCGATTCAATATGGTTGATAGTTCAATCTTCTACTACTGTAATATTAAATAAATTCTTTGTCATTAAAAATTATTTTCTAATTTTTAGTTCCATTAACAAAAAAGCGTGTTTTTTTAACTATTATTTTTTTAATAACAACAGCATTAGTAAAAATGTAATAGCTAATAAAATAGTTACATTCATTTATGATATATTCTCACTTATTGAATTATGATTCAAATTAATTAATCTCTTAACAAACAAAATACACGCGAAGTCCCTTCTCATAACTATCGATATCAGTTCGTCCTCCTTGGCTTATTGGAAACGTATTGGCGATTGCCGATAATGTCGAACTGTTCGGAAAATACCAAGGCTACATGACTTGAAAGAGGTAGAGCTGACCGGATCAATACTCCCAATACGAATTTGAAGTTATAGAGTTCGCTATATTGGTTCCGGGACAGGTGAATGAATGTGTTGAATGGGATCAATTGGGGGCGGTACTCCAGAAGTTAGCGCGTCTGCGCGCTACTTGGTGTGCTACGTGTGTGATGTTGGGCGCCCAGTTGCGGAGAGCGGACAGATCACGAACGAAAAAAATACGAGTATATACTGTATGTTTACGTAGCCATGTGTAAGTCTAATTTTCAATATAAATATAGTCAAGGCATATAAAGATTTATACTCTCCCTACCTCTATGAGATATATGTGCGAAATGCGTGATATTAAAAAATATTTAAAAAAAAATGTTAAGTTCAAGTGCAATGGAAGAAATGTTATATTTATTTGCCATAAAAACATTTTTAGATCCTCCTCCTTAGATCCTCCTTTAGATCCTCCATTTTTAGATAAGTATTATTTTTAGATAAGTAATATTCCTACGAATCACGTTATCGCTAAAACCGACATTTTCAACTTTTCTAATACAATCCCTGTACCTACACTGCGTAATCTAATAAGATCTAACTTTATTAAGATAAATTAAAACAACTGTGAACTTCTTCATCATTATCATTAGCCTGTCCTCAGTCCACCGCTGGACATAGGCCTCCCCCAATGAGAAATTCTTAGCAAGTTTTATTTACAAAAAGTACAATAAACAAAACACAACACTTAATATAAGGGTTGCAAAGGATTCCGTAAATTATATGCATAATTAGATTGAAGATGTATTAGGGTGTCATACATTGCAAGGGGAGATACAAAAAGGGATTTTTGTTCGTGACGTAATCCATAGTCCGCTTGCATACTGTTCCTTTCCAGAAAGCTCACAGCCATCTTCGACTAGGTTGGCATAAAAATGTAAAGAGCAAGGGTCCCTCTACTTTACTGAATAAGCTAGTATGAATAAGAAGATACAAGCCACCTCTCTTTCTTTTGTGGGCGGGGACAATGAAAATACGTGGGTGTTGCTATGGAGACAGTGGTACCCATTTTGACTGACGCTTCATAAATTTGAGGAGAGCTATATTATATGCATGCCTGTTACGGATATGCAGATTTATGTTTCCCAATGCTTAGAAAGATCGGTTATAAGAAAGAAATGTCGTGAATCGGTTTAGATCATTGGTGTATCAATAACAATTATCTCGTATTGGCCTTACCAAAGTGATAAATTAATTTATAAGTAATTTCGGATTATACTTGAAACTTGCAAGTTAAAATTAAAGAAATTAACAATTTCTTAAATATTTAATTTTTAACGAAGAAGTCTTTTTGATTGCAATTCATTAAGGTGGATCTTAGGGCTAACGAAGCTACTTGGAGGATGGTTCGACATACGTCCGACGCATGTTTTTTGAGTGGTCAGTTTGGTATTTACGTATCGGACGATCGTTTCTTGACGCTGGTTGCCAAGTGGGCAGCACGACGAGCTGGCGGACGCGGCCACGCCACCAGGCTCGCAGTGCGTTGAAGAGATGTACGTACCTATCTGTTACACACAGTGCATTGCGTTCGCCGCGGTCGCTGCACTCCGCTGGGTGGCATCCAGTCAGATGGGTGTTCGTAACGAAACAAAGGAGTTTCAAAACTCATAATAAAAGTATATTAAGGTAAACAAGACTTTTAATGCAACAGTGTTAACCATGCGGTTAGTAATGAATAGTGAATAACAAATAAATGCATAAGTATGCAGATATTTCCAAATTCAAATGGAGATTTAAATACAAATTATTCGTTTGTGAGTTTAAAATGTCAGTGTACTTATAAACATTTCTGTTAGAATCAAATGTTACAAGTAGGTACACATTGTTTGATTTAAGAAACAACATGTTTCTAGTAAGACATTAATTGCTAATAAAAATATAAACTTTTCTTATTTTCAGATATTAGCAAGCGCATAATACAATATACGATATTAATTAATATTAAAATTTGACAATAAAATATCATTCAGGTGTAAATTATTACAGTTACGCCTATTTATATAACGGTCATATTAATAGTAGGAGAATTAGCGTGAATAATGACAAGGATTAAACTGACGAGGGCAGCCGTGCTTTGGCACTCCTAATGCATATCTTTTACTGTTATTGCCTGGGATAAATGTTAACATACGATGTAAGGGTCATTATGTTATAGTTAATGTGTAAGATTATTTAGTTCCATCCCCTATTCCATGGTGGAGCGTACCTACTTATAACATGACTGGAGAATCGTGAGAATTTAGCACTTTCCTTTGCCTACCCCTTCGGGATAAAAAGGTGTGATATTATGCAATATCCTGCAAGATTGCTTTATTAATCATGTCTGACATAGATTTCGTAACATTTTTATAGGATGTAATATAATTTCTTTGTTTACCGCAATTGAATCATTTATCAATTGTGTAGACTTCTTGCAATCTGTTGCAGTGCACTTAAATGTTATTAAGTATTAATAAGTGTCAGTTTAGCAAAAGCAATAAATATTAAGACGTAATCTTTTTAAACCATCAAATTTTCCTATTTTAGTTCCAACGTACATATTTGTTTGATCGTTAATTGAACATCATTACGGGCTTAGAATGAAATCAAAGATACTTATATAACTTCTAGATTGCCGCCATTTTGTCAATTGTCATCCAATCCCCTTTTATTTTACTTTTTTCACAACATTGGCGACGGCAATAGCTATTAAGTCTATCGGGATGACCGATTTTAGTGGTCTTTCGGATCGTCAGCTGGCTCTACGCTAAATAAAGACAATGGAGGTCATTTATCACCTGACGCACGCAAGTCAGCCGGCTCCGCGACAGCTTGAGGTCGCAACCCTATATCACTATTGCTTCATTATCCTGGATTGTATTCAACCTAATCGATGTTTCACCTGCGATTCTAAATATTGAGAGCGTAGTAATATAATTTTAAATATCTGAACAAATGTATTGTTATCATTTGGTTATTTTTATTTTGGCTGTTGCTTAAAAAAACTTTGCATTTGTTAATGTCAAAAATATGTACGACTAAAATATGAAAAAGCTAGAATTATAAAAAGTTTGGTTTTTATTATGTATTTAATAATCCGTTTGGTTCATTTATAAATTAAAATATTAAAGATCTTATCCAGCTTAATAAAACACTTTGTTTTTAATTAAAATAATATACAAACACAAGCTCGCGAATATTGTAATAAAATCTAGATTTCATGATAAAGTGAATCTAGCATGCGATAAAGAGGTTAGTAGGGCGTCACCGAGCCGAATGGGTTCGGGAGGGAGTCGGTCGAGGCGAGGCCTTTACAAAAGCGCCTCTTCGCTTGCCATAGTTCCCTGGTACAAATTTATTTTTATGGGCTACGGATAAATGTCAGGGGAGTGCCGGGCGGCGCCCCGTGCCACGTGCGTTATGGCTGTCTGTTTTACGGGCTTGAAAAAGCAGTGGTATTAAAAATATTTCATATTTTTTAACAGCTGATATTACTTACGGAGTTATGGTCACTCCAGAATCAGTTAGATGTTACGTAAGTCAATAGGAGTAATCACATACGTATTACTGTAACGACATAATGTGATTAATACTTTACACGATATTTTTATAGAGCGCTTATCGCGTTTTTTGGGTTTTAACTTTTTTTGTACGGAACTTAAAATCATTCGTAAAATACAAGGAGCCCAACTTGTTATATAAACGAGTAACTTCAACTATCTGTCAGTGTCAGTACTGTCGAAATCGGTTCAGTCCTTACGGAGATTACCAGGAACAGACAGAAGTTTTAAAATTGCGTTTTTGTTATACGTAATATACATATGAACTGCACTTGTTAAAAACCTATTACTTTGATATTACCAGGAGACACTTAAATTTTAGTTATATGTATAGATTTCAAAGACAAAAAAAATGCTGCATACATTGAATTTTTCAAAACCCTTTTTCACACGACTTATCAAAAGATGTACATCAGTTTCAGTATGCAGTTACTTACCATCAGTTATAATCTCCCGATCAGTTATGTGTTCTTTTTATAGTGCCTCTTTTTCTTTTGCTTTTTTTTCTCTTAGCTTTTTATGACCATCACTCGGCACTTCTATTACTTACATGGAACTTAAATTTAAATTAGGTACACGATTAGGTTTTCTGATAATATTAACATATGTTATTTTTTGTATAAATAGCGCAACTGATGTAGAAACGGCACATGTACATACATATATTCCTGTGCTTTCCATGTAGAAAGAATGGCAGCTGTAAGATTAACAGTGCGAATATTGGTGGATTCAGGTAAGGATGTGATATACCGAGATCAGTAGGTACTCGTCTTAAACAAATAGGCCAGATTATTTCTAATGGAATTAAGTCTCTGAATCCAGCATCCGTGTAAGAAAAGAGTGAATACAGAAGAAGCTAGTCAGATTTTTAAGGATAGATAGGTATTGTTTGTCATTTTTACCGTATTTCCAATTTCTGTTGAAGGACCAATTGGGTAGGTATAGGGCGGCTGGTGCAACAAAGATTTTTTTTTTATAGTACAAGAGAAAAGGGTAACGACAGGTCTGCAAAAACCGAAAAAACAATTTGAAGATTGACAAAGTTCATAACAGCTGTGGGGCATGCAAGCGGAATTTACAACAAGTAGGTACCTATAAAATGTAAATAGAACGGGTCTTTTCTCTACCATCCTATACTCCTACTAGACTTTTTTCTTGACTTCCGATTGAGATGACTATTTTTTAATTAACATATTTTCGTTTTAATACTATCTATCACTGTTTTCCACTATTTTCATATTTAATTAACTACAATACAAAAATATGCTTACCTACATTTAACGACTGTTTTTATAAAGTGTGTGTTTTTATTTGCCTTTGTAAAAATACAGTCTTGTTTTTGATACGCAGTAATTGTTGTTACGATAATTTTGTTTGGGGTCATAGGTTTAACAATCTTAGCCCCGGCCGCGTTATATGTTTGGACAGATATCGGAAGCGACCTAAAAGCTATCTAATCGAGACGCGCGCTTGTTAATTCTTATTTTTAGACTAAATTCGCCTCACTCTGTGCGTACTTGTATTGTTTTCGTTATATCACGGATATTTTACCGACTGCAGGTGTCCACAACATCGGTTTTGAACTAAACGTTTCCAAGTTTTATGTCTATACGTACAACTCCGTTATATTCAGTTGGGTATACGATTTTATAGTCGGATTCAGAAATCGGTAGTAGTTATATGAAATAAAATATCATTAGTATATTATGATTATTTGGAACAAAAATGGTTTTAACGACTTTGACAAAATTTTATTCGAGTAATTCAAATGTTTTTCCTGCAATTGTGCCAAAAATGTCCTGTAGTTTTACCGAAAGATGTTACCCCTATTGTGTAGCGTCGACAGAAAAGCATTTCATTATGGAATTTTTGGTTTATACTGTGGTTACATAAATATAATAATAACCCTTAAATTTCTAGAGTAACTTTTAATTTTTAACAGTCATAAAATATAAAAACGATAAGCGAATTGTTTATGTCACTTTACTTTAATGCTACTGATTAAATTTTAATATGGTAAGTTTATAATTAAATTTATCAATAGTGCGAATTATATATTGTTGTAGATTACTGACATGATTCGCTTTGTTATATTTGTAATAATAATTAGAGGAAAGTTTTCCATTTCATAGAAATGGGGTAATTTAATAAACTAAGTACTTGTATGACTTTATAAAATACTTTTGTGACGAACACACAAATACACAAACAGGCAAATAAGGACAGGTGTATACCACCATCATTAATTCAAAAGATCACTGATATTTTTTACCTCATCGAATGTCTGTTACATAATTCATAGTTCAGACACACAGTTTACAGATGTATTTAAGATGTAAAGTATAGGTACATACTTCAAAATAGGGGATTTTTCTATTTGATAACAATGATACTGTTTCGCGGTGGTAAAACTTCAAGACACTTCGCTTGACAGTTTCGATACAGATTTGTAACATTGGATTTTAACATCTTTTACGTTCCCACGTGGCGAGCAAGGATAGAGAACTTTTAGCGGATGAAATTAACGGAATGAACACTTTAGCCGCTCTATTTTGGTAAAGTATCACAGCCAAGGCAAAGATTTTAAGAAATTTATAAGATATTAAATTGTCTTGAGTGCGAAATGAAGATTTTGTTATCTGTTGGTTAAGAAAAACTTTTTATTCACAGAATAACTGATCGAAAACATTATACCTATATATAGTAGAAGATGCAAATTTGATGTAGTAAGTTTTTGATAGTAAAATTTAATGAAAAAATCTTACCTGTAACGCAGTTGCTTATCGCCAAGAAGTAAAAAAGGATTGCGATGGTCATCGTGGACTTCAGTCTGACAGTTTCGTGTGGAAGATGGCAAGACACTGAATTGATAAATTAATTGTGAAGTATATTGACAAAATAATGATATGCCATAATTATAGAATTAATTTGTTAAATTCGAAGGAGTTAAAAGTTACGTAGCACGTCTATGGTACAATCATTTACTGTCTTATAAAAAGTTAAAAAAGAGTTGTCAAAGAGTTGTAGCAAGCGCGCGGCAGTTCGGGGCGCGTTCGTCACTTTGTCAGTGTGGCGGCGTCTCACCATCCCGGGGCGGACGTCACTCCCAACCCCACCAGCCACCACCCTGCCAGTGGTGCAGAATGGGGACAGGGAGCGTCTCCGACCCATAAAGAACACCATCTTGGCTAGGTTAATTGAAACAATATTTGATTTTCACGACCTGTAAGTAAAAGGTTGCATCATCGATTTGTTATCTGTTAGTTATGAAAAACTTTTTATTCACAGAATAAACTATGTAAATGTACTTATTTATTATACCTTGAGATTTTACATATTCCGCTAATATGAATAACAAAACTACGTGAGCAACAAACTTGTTTTATTGTAGGTCAAATTATTTTAATGTAGAAAAGGCTCATGTTAAACAGCTCGCTCCGACAGGCTTAACGTTGTTTGGTTTTGCTGTCAAGCAGTAATTATTGTACTATTGAAACAAACTAAAAAGTACTTTCTACTTATTTTACAATCGTAATGGTAGTGCTAGAAGTGCTAGTGTAGAAGCAGTGATAGCCTAGTGGTTAAGAATTCAGTCCCTCACTCCGAGGGTGCCGGGTTCAAACCCATGGCGCGCACCTCTTTACAAAAGTGCGTTTTAAATTTAAATATCACTTGCTAACGG
>DWMG01000844.1:0-17261 GCA_018244855.1 Elbella merops
GTGGCGTTGTTTAGACACCCTTCAAAGGGCCTGACTCCAACAAATAAGGCGCTATGAATCATCCCTCGAGGGGGCTTAAGACAAAGGGCGGAGAGAAGGGATGCTTTTACAGTTTGTAGACACAATACGCAAGATAATTATGCGACATATAATGAGTGGAAGTCAAATCTCTTTGTTGCCATCTACTCGTATGCAGTCAATTTGATACCGGATAAGGCACGTGGATTACGTATAAGAGTCACGAGTATTTACTGAGGCGCTGTGACGTGGGGCTATTCAAATGAATCATTAAAAAAAGTTACAACACGCATTTAATCCCCGAAGAGTTAGACCGAGGAGTGCAGTACATTTCACCAGTTTCATGTAGGTACGTCCCGATATAAAATAGGTAGTGAGCCTCCGAGCTCCGAGCTCCGAGAATTCAGGCTCCGATAATTGAAACTCCGAGCCACTACTAGAAATTCCTACTAGAAAATCTAAGTTAGAAATATTCGATAGTACCCGACACGGGAGTCCTTACCTATTTCCAAACGCGCTATAACATGAACGTGCAAATCTTAAAAAAAAATATCTAACCACGTCCTCAAACAAACCTGCAAACATGATATGTCAGTGAAAATGGTCTTATCATTAAAAGCAGGTATACATATTTATATCGTACATATTAATACCTGTACTATCAGAAGCCGATCACAGACACATTATCCCTAAGGAGTCAAAAAAGTTACGTTTTCTATACACTGGATCTATACCCACACACTATACACCCAAAACAAATATTTTAATAACAATTAGGTACTTCACCATAGAAATGAGTGTAACGTTGGCACTGCTCGGGACAAACAACCTTACAAAAGCAACCTTAATCACAACGATTAATCAACACTTTCTTCAACGCCACATTATCTCAAAAAGATCATAGCTCCAATTAATAAAAACTAAATAACGTCCCGTGCATAAAATATGTTTAGCAAAGACTCAGCTGGAAACGTACGAATACGTCTTTTTGCGCACGGATCTTTACCAGAACTGCGGTAAGTCAAAGCATGCTCAACTAGCTGTTTCAGTGCGGTTTGGCGAAGATACAAATGTAGATACTTGGAAGAAATTATATATTGAGCTCGCCGGTTTGTGTAGATTAGTGTCAACTGAGCGATCCGCGTGGTACTGCAAGCAAGTGAAAGTTCCATATTAGCAATATATTTATTATAGAAATCAATAGTATTGTTTGAATCGCCTCAACCTTAGCGAATGCTTGTTATAAGCGTTATATAATCAAAATGTTTATTGTTTTAATATTATTTATTTATTATTCGATGTCGTGTTAAGCCTGCGCCTGGGTTCAAATACAAAAAACAATTTTACAATAAAACTATATTTAAACACGAAAAATAAATAAATGAAAATCCAACTTACTAAATTAAAATGTGCGTTTTAAGTTACAATATAACTTGTAACCGTGGAAGAAAGTATTGTGAGGAAATCTGCTGAGTAATATTAGAGTTCTCAATATAGACGCATGGAGGCAGCTCACTCGTATTTGGCCTTAATTGTACATAATATAATTCCTGTAGTACATATATAAACATGAGCTATATTTCTTTTATATACAACACATAATTTAGAATATGAGCAGAATTGAACAGATCTCTCCTCCCCTCTACACCCCTAAGCGAGGTCCAGTATCAGCCCCTATACGTTATTGGTAATATTATGTTTCATAACAGATTATGACATGATATTATGTGGGGCCGAGGTTAACTGAAATTATTTCGATGGACCCGCTCTAGGCATATTGTAACTTGAGTTCCAACATAATTTATCTACAGGGATACAATGGATTCAAATATCATTGCTGGGCAAGAGTATCGTCCGCACTTGCGGAGGTCGTGGAATGTATTCCACGCTGCCCTGGGGCGGATTGGCGGGAAATATCTTAGTTTATTTCATTAAAAATTGTACACACAGGGAAGGTAATAGAAAAAAATTCTTGGAAGATGGTAGAGATCTTTTAAAGGGATAATATTTAAAGACGTATCTTCCAGCAGCGTCAGAAATGAAAAGTAAATTATAGAAGAGATCGAATTTACTTTGCACTTAGGCAAGATAGTAACAAAAGTAACACGCACACGCACACACACTATCAGCCTGTCGTCGTCCACTACTGAACATAGGCCTCTCCAATGGCACGACACTGAGCTCGATCTTCTGCTCTATGCACCCAACCACTGCCAGCCACTTTGCATATATAGTCACTCCACCTAGCCGAAGGGTGTCCTACGCTACGTTTGCCAAGTCGTGGTCTCCACTCCAGAACACGTCTGCTCCAACGGCTATCGGTTCTACGACAGATGTGACTGTTACAGTTCAGCTTGCTAATTTGGGCTATGTCAATAACTTTGGTTCTCTGATCGCTTCTTTTGGGATTCGATTCCTCAGAGAGACAAAAGTAACACAGAAACATAAATATACACAATTATACAATATATTACTATTGCAAAACTCATTGTGAATTAATTATACCATCAATGTTATTTACTCTGCTACATTGGTATATGGTTCTATCACGATTATAGCACACAATAATTCTTCGACTCTAAGTTTAGGCTATTCAACTACAATAGCTTCCAGGTTATATTTTAGGTTAGAAGTAAAATATAAAATTAAACTTATCTAGCGTATCGGTCCAATAGTTTGCGAATGTAACTAGTACCTGCTTATGGATAAAATTTCTTAATTCCAGGTGTCGACGCGAACAGGCATAGTCTCACACTACGTGAGGCTCCAGATAGTGGTGCCGGAAGCCTTTATTCTGGGCTCCGGAGAACACCACGTCGATCTAGGGAGCGTTATACATCTTATATGTATCGTGGAAAAGGTCAGTTAATTGTTATTCAAATTGTAATAGGAACAGTAGTATAATTTAATTCTAATATTAATGTCTATAGTAGTGTATAAAATGTTCAAGTTTTTTATTGCACGACAAAGATGAATACAATAATTTTTGAATAATTCTATATAACAGCAGAAGGTTTACTTCAAAGGCGTACTATTAGACAGGCCTATGTCAAGCAGTGGACAGATACGGTCCGATTATGATGACTATTTTCAACAAACGGCATTTTTATTTCTAAATATATCACTACTATCATTGGGATACAACGTTAGAGCCGAAAAGTATACACTTACTATTAACATATATATGTACATACGTATATGTTACGCTCTATATTAAAGAGACAGACGTTTCTTCGTAATAATAATAGTAAAACATCTCTATCAAAATGATTACATAGCAATGATGTTCCAGAGCCCGACCCCACCTCAATACGTGTTCTGGTACCACAACGATCGGATGATCAACTACGACGCCACCCGGGGCGGGATCACGGTGGAAACGGAGCCGGGTGCCAGAACCCAGTCCCGGCTGACAGTGCGTGGAGCGACGCTCAAGGACTCGGGAAATTACACTTGCAGCGCGAGCAACACGGAACCTGCATCCATACATGTGTTTGTTTCTGAAGGCAGTAAGTATTAGTTACCGATATATTAAAATTAATATATGTGTATACATAGGTATATATTATATATAAAAATAGTAATAATTATTAAATAATATATGATAATAATAACATTATGCATCGAATTAACCTTTGTAAAATTAAAAAATCAAAAGAGCGGATGACGTGAAATTAAGGTCGGACTTACAAATATTGTTAATGTGAAAAGCATTAAACACATATAAAAACATTTCATTTGTATGCTTGATTATATCTCCAAAGAACACAAATTTAAAAAAACTTGTGAAATTATGAAATATTTTACATCCACACCTTTGTTTTTAACTTTATGGATACATGAATGGCGTTGCAGAAGATTTAAGTTAAATATTTATCGGATTTCAGGTAACAAAATGGCTGCAATACTGCGCAGAAACACGAGCGCTATCCACAGCATCACATCGAGCATGACTTGTCTGCTGTTGCTGTCCTCGGTCATCATACATTTCGCCCTACGATGACGTTTAGTAGGCCAACACACGTAATTACTAATAATACTGTTCATTATTAAATAACCTTCGCCGGATAGTGAGTTTGTTCGTGGATGGCACTAACATCTGGTCTCTAAGAGACGAACGAGCTATATTGAACGTTGTCCCGCGTCTGTCTTAATTCAATTTCGAACGATGGTCATTTGATATCTCTACAGATTGCTCAGATATTGTGTAAGTGTACCTAATAATTTTCTAGCGACAAACTTTCTACTATGTTGTCTGATTTAAGGAAATAAATTCAAGGTGATTATTTTTCGCTACATTTCGATAAAAAATGGTGACTGTTACTCTATGAAATTTTAGCAAAGCAGTCAATCATAAAGAAGGTACTAAACTCTGCATGTATGTTACCAACTATTGGAAATGAAAAGATATCGTCATGTTGTAACTCAATGTAACTCAATATTCGGATGTACATTTAAAGCACATAGTAGAAAGTTTACTGTGGATCTTATCTCACGAGTTTAAGCTACAATTTTGATAGTTTTCTATATAAATTACGGTAACTACGTATATTGGTCTTTCGACCTTTCTCTTTCATAGTACATAACAAAATATTTCGTTTCAAAATTCTTTAAAAAATCGACTCCATACATCTGCTGTTCTTTAGTTTGTATTGAACAATTATAATTAGACATTGTTTGAACGTATAGATAGAGAAGGTATGTAATAATGTAGTTACAAATAAATATACGTAATCTATAAATGCACGTAAGATATAATTGAGAGTAATCATTGAATTTATTTATAGTTAAAAATTTATTGAAATCCATATGAAAGGAAAATCAGCTTTATAAAGCTTATCAAATGATTTTTTGTATATTTTCACATAATAATTTACAAAAATAAATATTATGTTGAAAATTATATTATTAAGACATATTGATATATCATTTAATGAAAAATAGATAATACTTAAAATGAAAAAAGTTATTAGCATAATTATTTAACACAAAACATCCAGTGAACCTGCCAGAATACTCCCTTCAAAAGTACGTAACGGTGTGCACGGTATAACCGTGATTAGAGGTTGGCCTCAGAAGTAATTCTATGAAGAAAGTACGAATTGTATTTTGTTTATATAAATTTAGACTGACAAACCGATTCAACATTTGATAGTAAATGCTCTCCATCGCCAAGTACATGTACACCATACCATATGATGATGGTGAACAGTCAGTAAACGTGCTCAGATGTAACAATTATTCTGGAATGTTCATGGCTAAAGTTTGGTAGGTACATCAAGCGTGTGAGGACGCGTTATTAACTTATACACTAAAAACGGCCATTGTTGCCAAAATTGGCTTAAAAACCTGCCTTATTGTCATGTGTGCACATTGAATTCAATCTTTCCGATTATCTGCGGCAATTATGAACTAACTGGCTGGCTACTGTAACAACGAATAAACTTATTTTTACCGTACAAAAAATATCCTAAAATGTACAGTACCAAATAATATAAATCATGAACAATTCATATTCATACATATTAAAAAGCAAGGAAAGCAAGCAGACAACCCACTTGATGGTCAGAGGTCACCTTGCTTGCAGAGGTCGCTCTTACGCCGCGGCGGGTATTTCGCCGCATGCGTATAAAACTACGGGCTTCAAGGATCCCCTCTTTACCCAGACAGTCTCGGGGTATCAACCGCCCCCCAGTGAATTCACCCCGTCTATCTAACGGTGTCGCCGTCAGTGGTCGTTACTCGTCGACCATCTGTGCTAGGCACCATCGTCCAATCTCTCCAGATCCTGCGGGAGCAGACGGCCGTCAGTAGGACGAGCGGGCAGAGGCGTGAAGCCCCTGACATGGGCATGAGGCTCAACTTTTAAGCCGCGCTCCAGCACGTCGTTCCTAACATAGCAGCCCGGACTCACGATCTCTCGAACGGGACTCTGCTGTGCTCGGAGACGCCGGCGCGACGACGCAGATACCAGTGGTCACCGTTGCCTTAAACATTTGCCACATGTGAGGGGTAAAACCCAAGCGTAAATAACCCTGGTCACTATAAATCCACCTGCAAATTAAACTATTGAAACGATAGAATAATATATTAAATTCAAATTTCTATATATTTTTACTGTTCTGTATTTAAATACAGAATCCTGTAATAGGTAGCAAAAATGATATGATTTTTTTAGTAACGCTTGTCACTGATTGCAAAAGGACTTAATTTTGCTTTTATATTGAATATAGACTACACGCTTGCCCATTTTCTCTTGTTTATTAAGTGGTGGACTTGATTGTCCATGGTTTGCCAAAGCACCATCATCGTTGGAACTTTTTCTGGCGCTTAAAAAGTGTGCACTGTAGTATCCCAATTTGTGTAGTGTGATTCACAAATCGCGCTAAGACACGAGAACATACACGCCAGTTTGGTGGTAAATTTCAGAAGAGATCTGACTCGATAGGACTCGATACAGATTTCCGAGGCAGGGACAATTTGTACCTTATATTCCTATGTATGGTATTTGATGGTAGAATAATTGGATTGGTAAATCAATGCTTTTGTAAATTTGAAATTCTATACACGTGGTACAATGGGTTTGATTCTGACTTTGTTCTATTCTGTGTTGCCACGTGGAGGACGGACTTTTTGCCAGATTATGATCTTGAAAAATATGTTCACATTTGTGTTATTATTATCTAAGTCAGTCAAAGTCAATAATCAGTTAGTCAAAAAGGCAACATTTACATACATACATATATGGCGTTAGTAGGTACTTCGTATGTCGTGATATATCACTTCGTTGCAAAGCACTTTCGTCTCCCGTGTCATGTGTGTGCATCTTAATGTAAAATAATTTTTAATGGTCAATTAAATAATTCTATTAGAAAATGTGATATTTCTGTTCTATAATTTCACGTAAGAATTGAGTAAATTTATTTAATTACACAAAAATTCATTGTATTTAGTTACTCGCTTCACTTAAGTGGGAATAAAATTGAATCGCTTCACGAAGGCTCTTTGTATATAAGCCGAGGTGCTTTTGTGAAATGCAAGATATTCGATATATTTCATTAATTTCTAAGGTTAACACAAAGCAAACTATTCAATTAACATTTGCTAATTTTACGATTTTTGACGACGAATATTTTGAAAAAATATCTATATGCAACGATGAAATCAATTTAAAAAAATCTTATCTCAATCACGTAATTGATAATTATGGATATATATATTTATTTATAAACTAATTAAGGTAATTTAAATGAATAATAGGATAATAAATATAATAGTTTTAATAACTAACCATCAGTATACTTGATGTAAGGTTTAATTATTGTGTAATTTTAATGTTTGTTATCCTATGTAAATATAATTTATGTTACGTCATTAACAGTAGATTAGTTCTAGGTTACGTGATGTAAATACATTTGTCAGTGTTAATTAAAATTACCTACTGTACAAAAGAATTTTGGTGATCCAATACGCAATAAATACCTCTTCGGATTCGTTGTTTCATTTGTCTCAAACTAGATGGCGCTGTACTTAGGGTCCCCTCACTACGTCTAGATAACCAGGAAGCGTCAGCAACAATGAACTACGAGTTTCCATACATGTTGTAAATACTTACTTTTCATACTATAACACAATTGAATTTTAGTGACCAAAACTAACAACACATCCAATATTACGTAGGACCGATTTGATTTTCCACATAATCGTCAAATTTAATTCTGCTATTGCACTAAGTACCCCTCTCGGAAAGAGGTCTCAGGATAATTATCACAAATAAAATGTTTTCAACGAAATCATATACTACGTTGCTACAAATCGAATTAATAATGTCTTAGGAGTATATATATATCTCATTGTTCAATACAAAACTGTAAGTTACTGCTTATGAAAAAATTATATGTCCAGCAATAATAGTACTGCAGTATCACCTTAGACATAATTCTATCACCTTCCAACAAATAAAATACACTGTATTATATCAATAATAAATAATTTTATTATCCCTATAAGACAACTACACCATCCATAACTACACCAATTCTCAATACACCTTGGTAATTTGGAAATATACATTTTGGACTTTTGCTGGATCACATAATTATTATAGAAAATCATTGTTTACTCTGGTTAAACTTACAATATATTGATGCCAGTACTGTCAGAGTTCCATATTTTGTCAACCGTAAACATTCAAAAATCCATATTACTTCAAAACCAAATGTACATCATAATTACCATACTTCATAATTACGCGTCAAATACATGAAATATTTATTGTCTATGGAATGGGAAAACTTTTCATTCTTTACAATGCATATCACTTTCTGGAAGTACTTAGTAATATACAACACATTTAAGTGAACAATTTCATAAAAGCAAGCAAAGATACATGCATATTGGACATCTTTCACAATCAACTAGTTTATGTCTGAATTAGGATTTCAGTAACTCAATTAGTAAACTTAGGGATTGTCTACAGAATTCAAACACGTATCTCATTTGGATGGCTAAGTATTGCATCGTCCCGTTAATTTTATGTTCCTTGACAAATAAAAGTATGGAATTTCAACACAGGATTGAACTAACTATAGACGATAAATATTTAGTACCTATATATACATCGTCCATTTTAGAGCAAATCTTCGCTACTCATCAGATGTAACAACGGCCAAATGGTCGCCTATCATGTGATAAAATTAAAAGAACTGTTATTTTTGTCTGTAACATGAAAAAGATTCGAGTTCCTGGAGGGGTTCATATGACAAATATATTTACTTGTCATAAGTTTAATTAACTACATTGATCTATATTTTAATCTTCTCATAACGTCTTCTTGTCCTCAGCCTCCTGGTCCTGTTGTTTTATCAGATTCCAATACACCCCTTTCTGTTTCTTAAGCTGTTCGTGAGTGCCCATCTGAAATAAAAAAATAAGTTTACTGCAAGTTACAGCAGATATGAATAAAAATCACTTTTGACTATTTTCAAGACCTATTTCATTAAGCCCACTACAGTGCGAGAATCACGGCGTAGTCCTAGCATAAATACGAGGGTAAAACAACGAAGGACTTTAAACTTTCTATGTGTCCTCTATGTTATTCAACATCATCAACCTGTCTCTATAAACACGAGCCTCGGCAAAGCGGATTCTGCCCATATTTGAGAGGTAGGGCAAGCAGAGCAGGGATCACTATGTTATTGAATGTTTTAAATTAAGACAAGTACGAGAAGGGCGAACAAATAATATTCTTTCCCGGATCCGCTTTTAAGCTATAAAATGATATAATAATAAATCGTATAAATGGATAGGTTGCGTACCTCGACGATGTTCCCGCGGCTGAGCACCACAATGAGGTCGGCGCCGCGCACGGTGGACAGGCGGTGCGCGATCACCAGCACCGTGCGCCCGCGCGCCGCGCGCTCCAGCGCCGCCTGCACACAGCGTTACTCGCTCTTTTATTTCATCATCATCATCAGCCTATCTCAATCCACTGCTGAATACAGACTGCCCTCTACGACCGCCATTGCGCCCTGTCCTCGGCTTAATGTATTTCGTTTGCGGAACCATTATTTTATTTATTTATCTAGCTCCCCAGCTAGGTGGAGTGACGATATACGCAAAATGGCTGGCAGCGGTTGGATGCGAAGAGCTGAAGATCGAGCTCAGTGGCGTACTGTTGGAGAGGCCTATGTCCGACAGTGGACGGGAGTAGGCTGATGATGATGATTATGGTGATGATAATTTAGTCCAGGGTCATCAGTAAAATCTACACTAAACGAATTTCTAAATATTGTCTTTGACTTTTTAAGGTTCGTCAGATTTTAATCGCTTCTTCGTCACCATTTTGCCAGTACTTCGAAAAACATCATACTAGTTTTTTTTTTCTATTGAATAAGTTGACAAACATTTGCAAGGTTAATGCTTAGTCAATTAGTCAATAGACCCCGGCTTGGTGACAAGTAGGTCTATTACGTGACTACGGTTTTGAAATACAACTGAAGTATATTATTGTTTGTTTGTTTGTTTGTTTGTTTGTTTGTTAATTATACTAGCATTTGTTTTTAACACTTTAACATTACAAAGAGGCTAATAAATCATCTTGTGATGAACTCTGAATATTCAGCAAATGAGAAGTGTCCCATACTTATTACATTAGTCATTTCCCCCGTCAATCCGTCCCCCATCTTGGTCACTTACGTAACTATTAAGCAACTTTTTATACTTTCGCACACATCAGTTATTTAAATAGGGTTTTTTTATAATTTAATCCTACAACGACGCATGCCGACCACCTCGTTGTGACAAACAACTATTTGCAATACCAAAAGTAGTCAGTGACCATTAGCATTAGTCATTAGCCCCCGTCTTGATGACACGACGGCCTATTGCGAAACTTGTTTTTTTTTTCTTAACCTTATAACGAGGATACCGGATCACCTCGTGGTGACTTATCATCATCATCATCATTATCATCATCATCATCATCATCATCGTTATCATCATCATCATCATCAGCACATTCCCGTCCACTGCTGGACACAGGCCTCTCCAATGGCACGCCACTGAGCTCGATCTTATTATTTATTATTATTATTATTTTATTTAGTGACTTATTATAACCATTCAGAATACCAATGCAGTGGCCAACATGTTGAAAGAGTTCAATTTCCCACTCTTCAAGATAAATTAATTCCACGCAAAGATCACAGCAGTACACTTCCCTCACCTTAGACACAAATATGGGGAAGTAGCAGTCTTTAACGCCCAGCTTCTTGAAGTTGGCGCTGAGGAAGGTGCGGATCGCGTCCCAGATGTTGTAGGACCAGGGGCGCAGGATGTAGCAGCCGGATATGTCGTAGTAGTCTATCATCTCCGCTGCAAAGAAATTTTATATTGCATAATAAAAGGAAATGACGAAACAAATCTATACTTATAATAAATCTGTACAGAGGACAATTCTGCCTGTCTGTATAACCGTTATAGAAACAAAAACTACTCGACGGATTCTAACGAAACTTGGTACAATTATTTTTCATACTCCTGAGCTGGTTATAGTATACTTTTCATCACGCTACAATCAATAGGAGGAGAGCAGTGAAGGGAAATGTTGGGAAAACGGGAGAAGTTACTTCATTTTTTAAGCTTCCGTCGCGTGTGCAGCTTTTATGGTTAAAGCTACACAGAAATCATTTTAAAATAAAATATTGAATGTAACACTGTTTTTCCGGGCAGGACGACGTTTGCCGGATCCGCTAGTATTAAATATTTTTAATCGCGATCCTTTTTAAACGAAAATGAAGAAGTTAAAGATTTATTAATTATATAATTTAATAATTATTACCTTTGTTTAAATATTCCTATAAAAATTCGTAATATTCTGTAAAGGTTTCTGTAACGATTTCAATGTGTATACTATTCATTACGACACCTATTGCATTTTTATTAATAGCTACAGATACATTTATGCATTATGGTACACAATATGTAAGAAATTAAAGTCACCTGTGAATTGTATAATAAATACCTATATAAAAACTTTAACGAATAAAAATTCTAATATATTTAAAAATTCTAAAATAAACGAATGAAATAAATAGATAAAACTTGAACAAATTAACAAAAAAACAAATACACAATACATCTAAGACTCCAACTCGAAATACTTTATAAATAAAAAAATATTAGAGTACCTTCTTATTTACTTTATCGCTGCTCATTTCACATTCAAGAACGTACTAAACTCTTTCGAATGCCTCGCAAAAATTCAACTTTCCTCCGTAATTATCCTCCGAAATTTGTTTGGCGAAAGTACTCCAGCTTACTTTTTTGTTTTCTCAAATTTTAATATTTCCTTTTTAATTTTTCCAGATCCGACTCAACGTTCGCGGCAAGGTCATTCACATATCGCGCGGCCATCTTGTGGACATGAATATTAATTTATAACTGAAATTCAATTTAGGAATGTTCGTTAAAATGAAAGTGTAATGTGAACTAAGTGCGTAAACTTTTTTAATGTGTGTTTGCTCTGTGGTGGTATGATGGCGGGAAATCCTGGTTTGTGGGTGATGCTATGGGTTGCCATCATTCCTTTACATCGAGCTGATAACTTAGGTAAGTTTTTTTTATAATTACACAAATTAAAATTGAGTTTTTCTGTACGATTTCATTCTATACTGGCTTAAGTCACGTGCGATATTTCGGGACAGCCTTTCTATTTTCCTATACGAGGTCCGTTTTCAGGAGTTTCCGCCAATCGTACCGCTTTTATCATAGAATCACATTATGATTTCATAGAATAATTGCAATTTGCAACTGTTCTTATAATATATAGATATGTCAGACATGCAGTTTCTAACATTACATTTCCTCTTGAATATTTGAAAACCATTAAATAAATCGGAACAAATGATGTAGGGTATGTTTCAGTACTTGTGTTTTCAGGCAATGTCTAACAGCGAAACTATGAAAGGGTTGATGATGATAATCGTCATCATCATCATCAGCCTATCTCAGTCCACTGCTGGACATAGGATGATGATAATGATGAAATAAAATTGAACACGTTCGTATTTGCAATAATTTCACAGATAAATAATAAATAAAGCGGGCAGATAGTTACAAAGAAAGTTTTCCTTAAGTTAATTGTTACAGACGAATTTCCCACCAGACGAGTAATAAGTTAATTTGTCCAGGTCCATATTTGTTCTCGCGTTAGACGGATGCCGTTCCACATTAATCTTAATTCAGTTGACGAATCCCGAGATAGGTACTGTGTTTTATTGGATTAGAAGGTGGCGGCTGTTGAGGTTATTACGACACTTACAATACAATTAGTTCAAGCCATGTAATATGTGACATCATTATTATATTTGCTTGACTTTTTCGAGTAGTTTTTTGGAGTAATTTTTTCGAGTAATTTTTTCGAGTAAACTTTTCGAGTAATTTTTTCGAATAATTTTTTCGAATAATTTTTTCGAATAATTTTTTCGAGTAATTTTTTCGAGGAATTTCTTTTCGAATAATTTTTGCGAGTTATTAACACCCCCTTAGTGGTGTGTGATATATTTTAAAATGGTCGTGGTACCTTAAGTAAGTTTTAGAGCGTGACGTGCAGACTTGCGGTTTCGTGGGTTTAAGCTCCACTAAATTACTACGACCTCATTTTGAGACTTGTTTCAGAGAGTGCTCGATAACACTAGAATTTTGCTTTTAAATATGAATAATACACATAGAACATAACATCACGACCGTATTTTTCCGAAGGGACACGTAGGGGACTTTTTATAAATCGAAATTCTGTTCTACTACTGAGAATTCCTAGTCAGAAAATTCCAATAATACCTAATTTGTCACTCCTGCGGATCGAAACCAGAACCTCGTGGTCAGCAAGTTCGCTTGCAATCACTAAACCGAAGCAACTAGAAAATTAAAAGAGGCAATATAGTTCCCAAAAATACCTCGAGGAAATCGTTGTTCTTTGTCTACCTTTATAAGTAATAAGCACGTTAATATTTATGTATATGAATTATAAAGCATGGATGACAAAATATTTTAATTATATATTTTAAATATTTTAATGAATTTCACGAGCCCAAAAACTTTATTAAATTTTCAATTTAACAGTCTTTTACTAATAAATGTTACAGTATGGATCATAGTAAAATAAAATTAGCTACAACGGGTTTCTGACGCTGTCCTTCGATATGTTGGTTTAGGATCTTATTATAAAGAAACTATGTACATACTGAAATGTTTTTGTACTGTGTGTAATTTAATGTTAAGGTGTAAAGGTTATCTTTCAGGGCACTGGCAATATGTTTCCAAAAAAGACCGTTATTATGTTCGGTGATTTATTGACTTCATGGTGTTGTTTGATTTTCAATAGTGTTGCTAAATGTAGACAAAAGTTATGGAAGAGCTAACCGTCACAAGTGTAAATCTTCTTACACTTGCTAGGCGACTTCAATCATTATATAAATTATAAGTAAAAGATCTTTAGACTAAAAATTAAGGAATGTTTTATAAGCGTTTTGAATTTTGTATTTGTAATTTTAACATATTCTCGATTAGAAGTCGCGTTTGCACCTACTCGATCAATAAAGCAGTCAAATGAAATATTACTTATTACGAAATGGGTTTTTTGGGCCCCATATTAACGTTGACCAAGACTCACCTGACTTAACCAAGTAGGTCAGATATTGCTTATAAGGAGTCAGAAGTCTCTTCGAAACCGTCATTGATGTACGAGGCTACTAAATGAATAAGCACGTCAGATCTGTGAGAATTTGGCACTCGGTGCTCTCTGCTTATCCCGTACGGGACCTAGCTTGACCATTAAAATAATTTATTTTTCCTCTTTAATGGGAATAAATGTTATATTTGTTAATCTATAGATAATTTCAGTTGGTTCTAAGTCGTATGTGTGTCATATGTATGAATATGTGTGTGTGAAGTGTGATTACAGTTACATTCACAAGCACAATGGATGGCAAATTATGCATGCAATAAATCGTAATATGCATATAGTTGGACAGATAATGTGGCTTTATTCAGTACTAGCCATGTTTGTAACCCACTAGTTGGGACAAGTATTATGAATGTGTTGATTGAATTTATAATGGCGCTACGAATGTCATCTTTCTATATTATATATCAGGCTTATGTGCCAGTAGTAAGTTATGCAATGAAATTGTTATGGTGATGATATATTTATAATATTGCTGCGGCCATTTGCGAATGTAATATATACTTAATTTCAGATTGTTGTGTGTTGTGTTGTGTGTTGTTGTTGTGTGTGGAGATGTTTTAAATTATTAGAAAATAAACTGGCGTTTGGCCGCGATTTCGCCAAGATTCGCGCAAGACGAAGGAGCACAAATGCCCAGGAAATGCCTATTCACATTTGTTTAGAAGAGTTCTAGGTTTTATGTGTCCAGAAACACAGATATTGTTAGAGTGTCTCACTCCAGACTATTTCGTTCTGGCAATTGAATTATCAATTATCTCTCAGCTAAAAGGAGTAATGAAGATATTCCAATAAATTTACTTTTAAACATCTACAAGATGAAATGCCCACGAGACGTCTTAATATATAATAGTATCATTTTTTGTCGATACGCTGTTGATAAATGATATTATACCATTGAAGACTGTGAGCTTTGTTGACGATATATAAAATCTAGTCAGTTAAATATTAGTACAATGAAAAATTCATAGATCGATTTCCGGTTCGGGAAACTTCTACTGCAAATATTGTATCCTATGTACCTACGTTTGTTCACCAAGCAAATGTATTTTACAAAATATTTCAATATAAGCGAAAAATATATTTTTTTGAATCTACAGTGCAATCTAATTAATAGAAAATAGGACTGGGATAGACTAGTGCAAAGGGTCTATAGGACTAGAACTATTAGTAAGCATAGGTCACTCATGTGAGGAACAGGTGAGCTTAAAGCTTTTGTGGCGCTGTGGACCGCAAGTCCATTCAATTGAACTTAATTGAATCACGATTACCGTTACCTAAGAACTCTTAATAAAGAACAGCGCTCGCTAGGATTTGCGGGACTTTTAAAAGAAATTCATTTATGAAACCCGTGTACGTGTATGGAGAAAAGAAAAAGTACGAAAAGCCTGTAAGGTACTGGTTAAGCCTATTAGTATTCTTGATATTATGAGTGACATGTATAGTCGTCTGTTAATGATGTTTTAAAGACATTAAATAGGCATTGAAACCATTCCTATTATGGGATTTTTCTTGTGCCTTCGAACAGAAATAATTGTTCCGATGTGAAATAGTTCAACTTACTTCTCTTTTTAAGATTTATGATGCTTATGTCGTTTTCCACCATGTGACTCCTAAACTCCACTCCATGTGTCCATTTACCCAGATACCAATCAGTCAGTAGCAGACGTAAATATCATGTATATTCATGTAGAACACACCTCAGCAAGAGATATATTGCCGAGATCGTACCAAATAATCACGGAAGTCCCGACAGTTAGAGGCAGTTCCAGCGATATTTACGCGCAAAAACGTCTGGCGAGCAAGCACTCGGAGATTTCGCACTTCCGGGAAACTGGCCAAATATCGATCATAGTGACATAACCGTTTGGTATTTTCCATATGTCTATAGTCTTTTGACTTGCACTTAGCCAGCAAACAGATAATAGACTTGATATTTCTCATTCTGGGAGGAGCTGCGTGTCTAAAAGCGGAGGGATAAAGAGGACAATGATTATGACGATAATGAGGATCATGATGATCAAGAACTCATATTTACATATGTTCTTATGAATATCCAAAGAGCAGAGTACTTTAAGATACGCCGGTGATAATCATCAAGTTGGCAAATAGTGAGTGAGTGAGTGATATTATTAATTTTTTTATCAAAATTCAACGGTTTGGTATGTCAAATACATTGTTTTTTTTGTAACACCCTAACAAAAAAACTGCCACAAACTTACATAACGATCATTGTTAATGATGATGTACCTCCAAATAATTATATTCATTTAGTTTCTTTGTTGTTGACATACACCAGTGCATCTTAAAATACACTGTATTTCTAACATTCACAATGATAAAACCGGCTGATTGCGGTATAGCACAGCCTAAATAGGCACGGCAAATTGCCCTGGCCGCCGACGGGCAGCAGCGTCGGCGGTGCGAAAAGCTGTGGCCTGCGATCTCCAACCCGCATGCCCAGCGTGGAGATTATGGGCATAAATCCCCTTTTTGGGGAGTCCTATGTTCAGTAGTGGACTGGGATAGGCTGATGATGTACTACCATTGTATCGACATGCCAGGTCCCTAGGAACCCTAAGCTAGGAGAACTAAGTGCTACATATCTCTATTATGACAGACCTGACGTACCTCTTCTATATTAATCACTCTCCTATTACACGCACACCTTCTGAGATAATAAGTAAAGTTATATATTAAGTTTTGATTTTTTGAAATTAAAATTAAAGTTACTAAACCAAGCCCGATGCATGGCAATTGGCTCACCACCTATTCCATAGTGGGACGTATACGTAACCGGTGTAACGTGGGAGTGTTCCGCATTCCTCTGCCTACCTTTTCGGGGGTCACAGGCGTGAAGTTACATTAAACCAATTTAAGTTAAATCTTTAAAATATAATAATGCACACCTTAGAATTTATAAAAAAAAAATATTTTCTAAGGTGTGTAAAGTCTGCCAACCCGCACTTGGCCAGCGTGGCAGACTATGGCCTTAACC
>DWMG01000845.1:0-17260 GCA_018244855.1 Elbella merops
TATGCTATCGCGATCTTTTTTGGGGCCTATTGAGAAAGAATCTTACTGCATATTTTTTGATTTTACTTTTCCCATGTTGACTAACGAAGACATCCAGTGTTCTCAGGTTGCTTCAACTTTGCCGACTTAACCTACATTTATAGTCCAAATCCAGAAATAATAATACACCCTAAACTTGTTTCGAAGTAACTATATTTTTTGGTGAAAACCATGTGGGATTCGTCCATTCCAGATCAAAGCGCACAAACAAGGAGCCAAAACAAATACGGTCTATGTTGTAATGTATAACATTTATACTATTTAGTAAAAGTTATATATTTTAAGTATAATATTAATTATACTACTTAGTAAAAGGTATTTATGTCGGAGACATAGACGGTCATTAGCATGGACATAAAACGTATCGAAGATAGTCAATAGTACGGACGTTAAATGATTGGCGTGAAGGGTCAATAGTATGGTTGTTAACCGAAACGCAGCACGATAGATGGCAGCGCCGTCGCAATGTAGATACGTGGTTAACTTCATGTTACAACAGAGCCTAGCTGGTGGGGAGACGTTGGATGAAGAGGCACTTTCTATCATGCCTTCGAATAGAGCGGACACTCCACTCTAGGAACCGCTACTCGTTTCGTTTGCCCGGTGTCTAGTGTTGTCTAGGCGTGCTCATTTGGAAGACGTTAACACAGTGTGATTATAGTGTATTGGCTGCTTCTCTTGTTCGATTACCCATATACTTGCCCACATTATGTCTGACGATGTTGCTACTAATAATACTGTTTAATTGCTCGTAATAATATCGCCGACCCCACACACATATCCGACATATATTTTAATTCTTTGAATCATCTTCGCCATCATCTTTAAACCCTCTCATAATGAAAGCAGGTTGCGACCATAGCATGACTCATTATTACCGCGCAGGTTGGACGCCGTCACGCGTTTTGGAGAACTTTATGAAGAGCTTTAAGGCATGCAGGTTTCCTCATGATGTTCTCCTTCAGCGTAACAGAAAGTAAATTTTACTGTTAATATTTAATATCTGAAAACTGTTTATATATTTTTAAAAGCATATTAAACAAATCTTTTAAGTTGAGTGTTTTCCATAGACATACTTATAAAGGTATTTTATCTCTAAAGTTTGGTTTTATATGAATTATTATATTTTTCGTATTCTTTTTAGAATCTGCTTTTTAAAGTTTTCAATATAATTAATATGAGTACGTATCACATAAACTAAAAAATAAAATACTTATTTTTATCCAAAATTTAATAAAAATTTGAACTACTAGCTTTTGCCCGCGGCTTCGCTTGCGTTGGTCTGCCACATAAAGTTCGTGGACACAGTTCGTGTATAGCATTTTTATACTCATGATGATAACTTCGATATTAAATGTTTATAATTAAATGGTGTCTGTTCAACGAATTGACAAATTTTAATGATTTAAAGATAATAAAGTAGCAATAATTAAGTGACATCTAGCCACAAAAATGACAGCTAAGCTCAAAAATTAAAATACAAAATAAAAATAACAGAAGAAAAAAATTATAAATATAGAAAAAATCCAAACAGCTGAAACTATAGTCAGTTGGATTGGATTGGATATTGTCGTGACTGTGAGTAATACAGTGCGACGGTATTACGGTGCTAAGGTGTACTTAATTACTGCAATGCTAGATGACGTTGAAGTAGCTAGATTTTGAGATTTTTTTGACAAACAATTTTTTATCTTACATTAACATTAACATTATTTCGGAGTACCTACATGTAGATGCGATTAGTTTATAATAATAAGTTGAAGCAAATAAAGCGAATGAAACAAATTAAATAAAAACGGTAAAAAATGAACAAAAACAAGTAACAGATTTTTTTATAATTTATTTAGTATTCTTTTACTACGGATATTTGGAACACCAGATTTATAAATGTGTGAGTACGGAGACGAGATGGAGAAGTAAAATTACAAAAGCAAGGGTGATTAAAAGATAATAAGGCCATCAACAATACATCTAAGTTTAAAAAAAATACATAGCTCAAGATTTTAACTGTACGTACTGAAAGGTACTATAGGTAAGTCAAATAGACACTGAAACTGAACCGAAAGAAAATACTTGGATCTTTAACATTGTAATGATCCAAAAGATTCACTGTCGTAAGCTATTTACAGAAATAATAATGCGATATTTAATTTATGACAAAAAGTGAGTGGGAAACAAAATTTTAAAAAGTTAAGTGCAAAGACAAAAAGCTGACCACATTATTCTTTGAAAAATTTGGTCAGTGTAAAAGGCAATAGCATTAATTCAGCCCTTTCTGAGATTACCTAACTCATTTATTTATTTATTTATTCTTTTAATAATCCAACAATGTTAACTTGTGAGTAGTGTATAGTAGTAACTTGTAATACGCAGTCACACACGCGGGTGTGTTTATGGATCTGTCTACATGTTTATGAGTGTGTATGTTTTTATATTTCATATGACTGACAGCATCAGGTAGATCATGTCCTATGGTAACCAAGAAGTTGCTAATCACGTACATTTCTAACCGTACACTAATATGCTTAGATTATTTTAGATCCAATCATCCCTGTGTTATGTACCCTTGGTTTACCAGTCAGATTGACAAACCACAAGACTCAATAATTTTTACGTTTTACTGAGCAAAGGAAACATCTAAAAATTAGGAGAACTTTTCTAGCAAAAAATGATCTGTAATGTTTGAGGGCGACAAAAGCCAGATACCCTCGTCCCACAAAGTGTACTGAAGTGCAACGACGGTTGGATGACACAATATTCAACGATAATCCCTTGTTCAATGAATGTCGATTGTTTGTTTGTTGTACACTTAACACTGCTATTCACAGTCCACTCTTATATTAACACTTATCAATAATACATATTTAGAGACGTTTCGATCCCGACGAATTACACATATTGTTACAAGGCCCAGCCAATTGCATCTTGTTTGCGTCTCAGTTACCTACTTGTAAGTATTTATTATTGCTTTTATCTTACAATGAAACAAAATATTGTGTCATCGAGCAAGGCTCGGGGTAGGCAGAAAATGCCGAGCGCCACAGGTCTTTATTTTTACACACCTGACGTGCTTCTTCTACGTTCGTCATTCTTCATACGCACTTCGATTCCGCATTACTGGTATCCCATAATTTGGTAGGTGACCTGTTTGTGCCAAAATAGGTGAGTCATGATCTCTCTCGGTGCCTGGGTATATCGACATTCGCATAAAAAAAACTCTATTTTATTTATATACGAGTTTTATGTCAACTCAGTTATGTATGGTTATCAGATAGACCTAAACTTGTGAATAATGGATACAGAATGAAAGTGCCTCCAGAGAAAACAATGAAACTTTCGATTTACATACTTTATTAACACGCTTATATTAGCTTGGGTTGTATGTATGTATGTATCTTGACGGAATCTTTGAGCTCAATTTTCACCTGTTTCTAAATGTCAATAAATACATCTACAAACATATATCTACAAACTATAGAAACTATAAACTATATAAAAATATATCTACAAACAACGTATATGATTTAAAAAAAAACAAGAACTTTAATTAATTAACGAGACGTGTGGAAAAATGGCTGATCGCGTTTTAATTGTGTCAGTATTTCGGATCAATTCCTGTTGATCGATCATACGGAGACCACCGAGTCGTTATTTAAAAAAAAATCTAAATAATTAATTAATTAAATTTTATTATAATTTTATTTTGAGTTGATTCATTATGATTGATTTTTCGATCTTCTACTACTGTAATATTAATCTCTTTGTCATTAAAAAATATTTTCTAGTTTTTAGTTCGATTAGCAATAAAAGCGTATTTTTTTTAGTTTTTTTTAAAACTATTATTTTTTTTATCTGTTTGCAGATTAAAGTACATAAAGGGGCAAAAATTATCAACATAAGGGCATAGCTTTTCTGTTCAAAACACGAAGTTTTGCCAGCAACAAATCTTGTTGAAAGCACGCCGTTTTATAAAGCTCCCACAATGTATTCATCCTTAACCTTTGCTATGGCACAATAATTATACGGCTATAAGAGAAATCGAAGTCAAAGTAAATTTTCCAGACTTTACACAGCGGTTGTATGTATTTTATACTTATATATTATACCATAAATATTGCTACGACCTGCGGCGGGCACACAGCGATGGTGTAAGTACAGCAGTCGGCCTAAATGCGTTCTTAGACCCGTTTCATACAAGTAGCGTAAATGCAATGAATGAGAGATGAATCGACTTTATTAAAACTTACATTTCTTCACATTGTTCTTAAAAAATACATTAAATCGATATCAATTGAAACATAGACCAAATTCTCAGAAAAATCATTACATTATCCTAATTACCCGTGAATTTCATGCTTTTATAGTGGATTTCCTGTGTCTCGATGCAACATTCTTCAGGAAATATAATAAAATTCTTCACTTCTTTCGATTAAGTATGTAATTTCTATTGAATACCTACACGTAACTACCTGGATGAATGTATTATGTTAAAATCACGAAATTTGACATTCTAAATATAAAAGAATATAATATAGCACCATTATATCCGTTTCAAATATATTGCCGAAATTAATGATCGCTATTTGACTACCCAAAACCATTTGAAAAACTTCTAAACATATTAGATGTCATGCTTGTTGAATAGCATGCCTTGTGGCTCACACAGCGTTTCAATCGTTCGCAGTGTGTCAACCCCCTCGTGTTAAAGAACGTAATTCGCTTGGTTCCCGCGACGCGAGGAAAGCAAAAATTTTCCACTGCGGACCGGTCGGCCGCAACCGGTCCCGCTGGGACCGCCGCCTGCAGTGGAACTGCGCACAGCTCTCACGACCGCTGCACCGCGCAGTCGCAAGCGCAACCTAGTCTGCACGTTGCCATCAATGAATATACGAGTACAGATACTTTATCAACCCGCATTTGCCCGGCGCGGCAAATTATGCTCTATTTAAACCGTCTCATTCTAACAATGGAGTAATCTAAGCGTAGATAGAAGAGTTGAGGATGATGAATATACCGGTGTTTTACTTTACGCTATCAAACAGTTTTAGCAGAGCATTGCGACGAGAAGCTGGATTTTATTCTTTCGACATAATAAAACTAAGACTAAAACTAACTATACGTTTTTTTAAGAAATCTCCGAAACCGACACGTGTAGGTATATTAAAGATACATGAACGTGAAAAAGCACATGTGGTCTGTAGCGATAGAGATATAGATGTTACTGTGTGTGTGCGGGTCAGTTCAACTCGTAGGTGGATGTCTCTAAGCCGCCTTTAAGTCACTAACGAGGCTTGACTATGGGTCTTTAACGATACGTGGACTACAAAAGGTGCTTAGGAAATTCATAAAATGGACTAACAAGTAATAATTGTAATTAAAAACCGACAAATTCGAATAGAGATTTCCACATTTTCCGTTATATCGTGTTCTGGATAGCACACCAATGTGCATAATATATAAGAAAACAAAGATAAAAGTAACAGTCGGTCCTGTTGCAGCGGACAGTAGCCTATGGTTAGAAATAATGTAGTCGACAAAATAGTCTGTTGACGCCTTACAAGCCGTTTTCGTCACCTCAAATTGTAATATCATAATTGATAATTTATCCGACCTTCAGCTGACACGGCTGCTCCATAAGGCGGCAGTCTAATTAAAACTAAATAACTGTTAAAATAAATAAAAAAAAGACAGCGGACTGAAGATTAAATCAGATGATGAATATATCCTATGTAAAGGAGTCTTCTTATTTTCCGTTAAATGAAGGTAATCATTTAATTTCATGTTTATAGAGTAATAACGTTCATTTTTTTAAACATTGTTAACGATATTGAGAAATCTAAATGGTTATTGTCAAAAAAGTTCATGGATTACACCCCAAACGTCAATACTGATCCGCGCGCGGCTTCGTATAATTAATTCACTTGAAGATTTTGTCATTCCCTTTGACAACTTACAAGTTGACCATCTAACTGTCTGACAAGTTGCATTGATTATAAATTACATACTAAATTTTTGCGAATTACCCTCGTTAGAAATACAGTACGCTGGAGAATTATAAAACCAAACGAAGCCTGAGGATGGTTACGTAAATAATGCAATACAAAAACAGTTGATTGCGTACCACGACAACATTCTAATAAAGCAAACAAATACTAAAGTTAGCATACGCAGAGGCAAAATAAAGATAAACCAAATTGAAACACAAAAATATGCGCTTATACCTCTATTCTTTGCAACATAAAACTAAGACAGCAACAGAGACCCCGTGTCAATGGCGTTGTCGATAATACATATAAGTACTCACGAGTACAATGTTATCGTATATGATATTGTCGGACAAACACAAGCCGGTATATATTTAATCATGTGTACAAATGTGTTCAAAACATACTAATTGCAGATACGTCTTGTACAGACGAGTTGAAGTTCACGTAGCCGGTTTCCTTGAGATGTCTTCGGTAACCATTTGGGCGAGCGATATGTAAAAATGTTTCAAACGCACATCCTAAAGCCAGATTCGAAAGATTCCGCCGTCACCGAGGTGAATGAAGCGAATCATAGCAGTGCTTCATCATCATCATCATCAGCCTGTTTCTGTCCACTGCTGGACATAGGCCTCTCCAATGGCACGCCACTGAGCTCGATCTTCAGCTCTTCGCATCCAACCACTGCCAGCCACAAATAGAATAAAGAATAGGCTAAAGTAAATATAAAGAATCAAATTTGGAACTTACTTTTATTATTCATCTTATTAGACACTAACACAACAGTATTTACAATACTTGACATGTTATCACTAGAAAAAAAAATAACTAATACAATAGTGCGTTGTGAACAAGCCCTTACCTGAAGCTTGACGACAAAACCCTTAGCGCTCCACGACGCCCAGTCACACACGGCACGGAAATGCGCGGGGACGTTGGCATCGCCGCAAGCCCCGCCATATCGAACGAGGCTGATACAAAACATGTTACTGGATTTTGAGAACATATAGAAAAATTACACCAGGAAGGAAAAGAAAAATTTTAATTTAGAACAAACAATAACGACCTTTTGAATCCTATTGAGAAAAAAAAGTACGCAATCTCTGGATTCTAAATTTAAAAGTAAAAATATTCGTGGAAGAAAAATTCCATATTGTCATACCAAATATACTAAACGAAAAAGAAAAAGACGAATACGATGGTATATGAAAAAAAGTTAAAGACTCTCAGATATATAGATAACGATAAAAACGAAGCTCGTGAAACGAACTGATGCTGGAAATACAAGTAAGAGTGATTTTATATACTTATTTCAATTTAAAAATTATAATTTTAACAGAACGTTAATCTAGAATTTTATACCCTTCTTTAAAACAAGAATCATTTAAAAAATAGGCTTTGGTTTCAATTAACATCTACTAATATTTTTTCATCATTTAAAGTTATTTTATTGAATAAAAAACACGAGCTAAAAAGAACAAGGAACTTCATTGACTAAAATATTATAACAATTAATTATATACCTACATGTGTTATAAATGTATTGATCCAAAAATAGAAAATTACTTCCAAAACCTATGCTTAACTAAACCGTTTATCATTTTCTTTACAGTTACTTAATTACCTTCCATTATTTTATTTACCTTTAATGTAATAATAACATAAATATCGCCTTTATTTTATACGCAGCTACGACTAATTACCCTATTGTTCCTCGATATTCGTTTGATTATAAAAATTCAAGCCGAAAAAACACTTCTCAATCAACTACAAACTCAAAGTTTAATTTGTTAGCCTTTCTTCCTACATATCTCATAATGTAAAAATAATGCTAGAATTCTCAACTATGCGTCGCCTAAATTAAAATCACTTGATTGATAATCCGAATGTAAATTGTAGGCAATACATTATAAAAATTTGAAAAAATGTCCATATAGTTAGGCACGAGGCAGCGTTCTCCCAATGAATAACAAATCGTAAACCGCTATAATTGCGCTGAGTCACGCGCACGTCATTCAGCTTTCAATTAATCACCGTTACGACCGTAACATAACCGGCGACAACTCGACGACCTATCAATTAGACTGCTCATTCTGTTGCTATTGTATTTCTTAGTATTTATGGTATAGGTTACACAATGACAGAGTAAAAATTACGTTAAATCTCGGCTTTTTAAGCGCTATGTGTTCTTTGTCCAAAAACAAATACATTTAATTTTATTCCCAATAGCTTGTTTCCTTTAAATCTGTCATATACATAAATAACACATCTCATGTTATCAGGGAATTAAAAACTTTGTTTGTTTTCAGATCCAATACCAGGCGTTGAAACGGCACGAATAGTATAACAATCAATTATGAAGACAAAACAAAGTTTCAGACACATTAGCGGAAACCATCGCGTGTCTGGATGCGTTAAAGTTGAATAAAGCTGAGTGGTGTAATATGCCCGCACTCTGGCAGTCGTCTCAACGCCCTATGTACATTAGAACTGTGTGGGTCGACGGATTCCGACACGCTATTCTATCACATGACGATCCGTACCTGCTACAATTATCAGCGAAACGACAACGCCCGCACTCTTCGGCCTGTTGCACCAAACCTAAACCTAGAAGACATACCCAGTCTCGCCTAAGCAATCACGCTGATGACTTACAGGATTGTTTAAGGAAATTACACCTCGTTATAAGAACTGATAAGGAAGAACGAAAAATTGAAAGCATACCGGCTGTGGAGAAACTTGATCTTTCAGACGTAGAACAATCCGATGACGAAATCATCATAAAAGCCTCCCCTCAACCGCTGTACGAATTCGACAGCTGTCGCACAAAATTTGACAATCTTACAAATATGAGGACCGTCAAAAGTAATCGGACGGCGCGGACAGATGTCAAGGAAAATACTGAACTGTCCGATAGAGTACTCCAGTGGTTGGATTTGGCCGGTAAAGTGGATTTATTAGCACCAGATAATATCGAGCGAATGTCTCAACCGAGACACAGTTGTCCCGAAATACAGAGACGGAACTTGACGAAATCGAAAACCGCGACAGAGCTGAGAGCAAAGGACTGTCGGCCGCTCGATCAAAAAGTACATACAAGTGGCGTTATCGATCGTCACGAGTTTTATGTGCCAACGTCTGCGAATACGATCGAGAACTACGCGCGACAGTCACGGAACGTCAAGAGCACGCCGCGGAACGACATGAAGAAGGAAAACAGAAAGGTCAAAGACATGAAGGCGAATGTTGTCGAAACGCGGCAAAAGTTTGTATCAGAAAGGAATGCGGTGGAGAAAAAATACGCCGAATTAGTGAGCAAAAAACTGATACCTGATGTAGGTAAAATGAAGAAGCAGGTACATATTTTCATGCCGGAAGCTTTGACAAAGAAAATCGGCTCCAATGCCACTAGCAGAACAGAAAGCTTGCTCTCACAGAAGTCTTAAATTTATATAAATAATATGCTGCAAGTTTTGAATATCTAGAAGCAAAATATAATTGAACAGTGAGAAAGGCAGTTTTGCAAATATATGCGCTTCATCAAAGTTGCATTGCTATTCAAAGTGATAACAATACATTTAATTTTTATTAGCACATAAAGTTGTAGTTTTAATAACAACTGCCCACTCGGGGGTTACAGGCGTGATGTTACTTTTTTACAATCATTAAAATCGCCATACATGCTCGTCAATTGAATGAACTTTTGACATGGAATTTTGAATTCCAAAATTCAACAGTGAAAGTAATCATTACAAAAAACTTACCCCAAAGCCGATGGTGGCGACATCTCTTGCTTGAAACCGCGAACGGAGCGGGGGATCTAGTGGCTGCCCAGTGTACCTAGGCACCGGCAGACCTAAAGCAATCACTCTGAAGTTGTTGTCCACTCGAACTAGTCGCCATTTCGACACTTCATCAATACCATGTTCCTGTACAAATATTTATATTACAAAGCAGTAAAACCGAAATATTGGTTTTAGGTGTCCAATTCAATAGATTCCAACAAAGGCTATGCTCTAACGAACTGCGAACGAAAGGAAGCACGTGGTGACCTCTTATGTAGATATCACATTGTATGACGATTTAGTGAAAACATGTTATACAGTGAGACACATGAGGATTCATCAAACACAAAAATTACAATATATTTATATTGAAGCTTCATTGGCTATATTCTTAATCATTATAAATACAATATTTATAATAATCACAGCATAATTTAGGCAAAATAAAGCATAATGTGTAATACACTCAAGTCATGATCTGTCACTGATCTAAACTTGTTTAGCTCATTTTAACTTCATCATCATCATCATCATCATTATCAGCCTATTCCTGTCCACTGCTGGACATAGGCCTCTCCAATGGCACGCCACTAAGCTCGATCTTCAGCTCTCCACATCCAACCACTGCCAGCCACTTCATTTTAGGGAATTTACATAATATGTAATGTAATGTACAGAATAATGTAAGATCCTTACCTGCAATAGTTTATCATATCTGTTGGCCGGTATTAAAAATCTGCCATCCTCTAGATGCATCTCCCTGTTCTCAAGCAAATTATTCAATACTGGCAACACATTTCTTTCTGCTTTCTCTATACCCTCGATGACAAGCACCCGACCCTCAATGGCGGCTCTAACTGCACTCTGAAGATAACACCAGATGAAAAATTTACATAAACAATGACATAAAATATTTTTTTTTACACAAATTATTATTATAGAAGAAATAGACCCGAATGAAATAATACTGTCATTATCTATCACTACCGGTAAATAACTTTTTTCTGATATTAAATCCTGGTATTACTGGTATAAATAAAAATAAAAACCTTTTTTAAAAAGAGCTTAGTAGTACCATCATTGAAATTTCTTTCCACATTGTAACTTTATTTTTTATCCATCTCTTTATGTATATATATAAATGATAAAAACATACAAACCTGGTCAAAATACTTGGCTGTGGAACTTTGTATTTCTCGTCTTTGCTTCAGATCTGCCTCAGTGGTGTCTCTGGAGAGGGCAACATATTCCAATTCCCTCTGAGTTAATTCCAAATACTGCAATGCAATTTTTCTCCTGAAAATTATTACTGAACAATTTATTCTACAAATCATTGTTATTGTCCAGCAATGAATGATGGGCTGATGGTGATAATTGTAAACAATGGGTTTGTGAGTTAGTCATAAACATTCAACTTTCAAAACTTAGCCTACACAAAGGTCAAAGGTCAAGGTCAACAACAACAAAACATTACTAGTAAAAATATTATGATTATTGATCTCATAACTGTAAACCACTATCAATTAAATATCCACACTAAGACACTGAAACATTTTCCTTATTTGTTGTGAAAATAATTAGAGCCTGGAAAAGGACACTTGATACTAAAAGCACTATTATTTAATCAATCAATTTAAAAAGATAGAATAAGAAATGAAATATTGTGTATTGCTTATTTAGTTCCTAAGTATATAAGTATTGCCATATAGTTATCGAGTATCATACAATAAGTGTGAAGCATACAAAATAAATAAATGAAAATGTCATACCTGCTGGGCCCTGGTCTGCCAAGAAGAAACATATCCTGACCAAGGGTATCTTTTTGCATCATCCATCGCAAATTTCTCAATGTACTCTGAGATAAATACTTTAACTCAGCATTTTCTGCAGTCACTGCAAATTAAGCAGACATTACTTGGAGTATTTCATATATGTACGTGTTTTATTGTTACAAAGGGCATTGATAACTTTACAAATACGCATAAGGTTAACTCAGTCTACTTTTTTATTTTAAAAAGGGTTAATATAACAGTTAATCAACCAGTTTATAGGTAAAAAATCATAAAATTCTGATGACTTACAATATTTCCGAGGCACATATTCAATGTTCTTTGGTGAAAACAATTCCTTGCTTACATCTCCTATCGTCACTTTACCTTCACTAGAGTACGCTCTTAAGTAATTAGTTGTTAAAATAGTTTTACGACCACCTAATATACGAATCAAAACATCTATTCGTCGTACTATAACTGCAGGCTTATACATCGTAATTTTCAATTAAAAAATTACTGAAAAATAGCTTTATATTCTCAAAAGACTTTGTAGTTCATATCATAATTTCTAAGTATTTTATTAATATAAAAATGATAAAAATCAACCTAATTTATAGGTTCAAAGTCTAATAAATGTCAAACATGTTATGATGTCAAAGTCAATTTGACATTCTCAAGTCTCAACCTCGTAGTCGAAAAGGCATTGAAAAAGAAACCTCGTCATGTGGAAGACGCGACAGATCTTTCTCGCCTTTGTCTTAAAAAATTAATGTATAACACATCCGTCGATTGTTTTGAACAGTCTTATAAAAATGATGAGATCTATCAACTATTACGCAGCATGAAAAACCTGGACGACCTGCTATAATTTTCTCATAGGTCTAAATAAGAACTGAAATTTCGACACTAGCGACATCTACTAAAGTAATCTAATATCGATTATTGTCAAAAGGAATGAAAATAAATAATAAATATTATTAAATCATATTTCTGTGAATATTATACCTTAGATTATTTTTTAAACGTTTAAACTTTTTTAAGTATTTGATTTTTTTTAAATTGCATTTTCTATTAAATGTTTATATAATATTTATGGTACTTTTTGCTTGATTTTTCATATTACTATTTTCTAACACATTAATTCAAATTTTTTTTTTGTGATAACGTTGATTTGATGTGGATTTAACGTTTTTCATTCAATAAAAACGTTATTTTAAGATTTTGTTTGCTGATTGTAACTACTCTGCTTAATTTACTCATTTCACATACATTATCGATTAAATCTCGTTCTAATAGCCGGCTTAGTACAATTGACATATCCAATTAATGTCGTGTCGTTGATAAGAAGCTGACCTTGACAAATCTGTGTGCTTTTGGAGTTTTTGTGAATTTAGATTGTAAAGTCAATCAATATCTGTTAGTATTAATATATCATATTAAATCACAATGTTTGAAGAAAGCACTTTCACAAATTTTAATCAAGATAAATTAATAGAGTGTTTAACTAAGCAGCTATCTGAATTAGAATTATTCCAAACAATGTACACACCGCGGGAAATTGTCATTACAAATAATGAAGTTATAAATTGTATTCGTAACTTTATAGAGAAAAAGACAGATTACTCGCCAAATCACCTGGACTACACTATAAATCACTTCGTGGAAAATCTTAAGTTGGAGCTATCAATACATTTACCCAGCTTATATCCTGAACAAGCTCCAGAAATCTATGTGAGATGTAATCAACTGAACAGACAACAGGAGAAAAATTTAAATGCAGAATTAACTGCGTATCTTCAAAATAAACATGATGGAGAGGTATGCATCTTCACAGGAATATCTTGGCTACAAGATAATGTTGACCATTTTATAATAAAGGAACCAACAACCATTTCGCAGGATTCAAAGAACATTCAGACGAAACTGACATTCTCCAGGTACTGGATATATTCTCATCATATTTATTCTAAGAAGAAAATTGAGGAAATCGTAAAGTTAGCTAAAGAACTGCATTTGACCGGGTTTTGTTTGATAGGCAAACCTGGTGTCATATGTATTGAAGGTGAAGAAGAAGACTGCAAAGCCTGGTGGCGAATAATTAAAACGATGAATTGGCAAAAAATTGCTTTACGAATGACAGAGGACTTTAACCACAATGAAAAGCTCCAGGAACAGAAATTCAAGACCTTTGATGTACTTCAATTCCCATCGCCAATATCTTCCCACAGTGATATGGGGACATTTCAAAAATACCTCGAGAAATGTGGTCTTTTGGATCAAGTGAACAAATTCTTTGGTTCTAGCTGATTGGGTAAGAGAAAGTGTAAAAATCATAAGTATTAATCTTGAAACAATTGTTTATCAGATGAATAATGTTCCCCAAGACAGTTTAAATGGTGAATTATATGGTGATGAATTATATTAATGGTAAATGGTAAATTACAATGAATGTTTTATAATATTTATATGTACAATTATATGTATATAATGATATGTATAATGTAAGAAAGTTAAAATAAGTGTTTATTTCTTTATATTATTTAATGACTAATATTCCATTGCTTCCATCTCAAGATCACTTGGAATATATTTGCTTCCATAGATCTTTTAAACCAGCCTTTATACATATATATAATGTTTACATATTTGAAAAAAAAAACAAAATATATCAGTCAATAACAACAAATAAAAAATGCTCAAGAGATAACATAAAGATGTCTTACAATTAAAATCTGTCCATGCAAAATTGAACATCATGGTATATTAGAACCTTAACACATTAAAAGTGAAAAATATGTACAAAATTAAGACAATAAAATTGTTAAAAACCACTTTGAGAGATAAATACTAATTATGTATCCAATAAAATATGACAATGTTATTTTTCATGTCAAAATTGTTTCAAACAATGCACATAAAACATTGACCAACATGAATTTTGACTGTAATATGGGTATGAAATTTTGATAGATTTATCGATAGATGGGAAAAAAGCATATAACCTGAAAAATTTTGCTTTTGTATTCAGGAGAATGATTGATTAATGTTTTGAAAATCCATAATTTACAGTTTTCAATGTGAACAATATGTATATGTTGCTGTCAACTATATGTTTTTGTCAACTTTTACTGTCACACCAAATTACAAAATAATGGAAAACTGATTAAAAGAGAACTCTATTATTATTGTAATATTTATGAGTCTTTTATACCATTAAAACCCATATGTGATGCCCTCTTATATTGTTGTTGTATGTATCCTGTAACATGGTCAAAGTCCATGTATCTTGATTTAAAATGTACCCTTCTACTTTTGGGTAAATCCCCATGTTGTTTTGCAATTAATCCCCTCCCCCTCACCCCACCTTTTGAAATTTCGTGAGATTTTGTTCATCCTCCAATTTCACATGTGATTTTTCAAATGTAGGATAAATCTAAAAAAAAAAAGAAATTATTTGTTTTTAATTTTTTTTGAAGACTAATCAGTCTACTATTTAATATTGCTGAGTAAGTAGACTAGAATTACAGTAAAAAGTAAAGAATAAAATACTTAAGTAGTTACTACGACAATTCATAAAATAATAATGATTCTGATTCAGTTCGGGGAGATTCGTTCACAGGTTCAAGATTAACTATTGGAACCAACATGTCCTCATGATTTTCATTAAAATCATCTGCTCCTTCAATCTCGTTCGAATTTAGCCACTCTAAGTCGTTAGCGCTTGCGCATAGCACCTCATTAGCTCGGCTCGCGAGAAACCGTGAGGGTCGGACTGTGCGCGCTTATTTAGCTAGTACAATGTGAGCCGCACGTTTGTGCTCTGCAACTCTGTTCCTTGCGGAAAAAAATTGCGTGATATTTGCAGAGTCCCTCGCTTATCCCAAAGTAAAATTAGGTGACTTTGCATTTGACACCCTCCATCCCTTGAACACCTCACGTGATTAATGGACACCCACTAATAAGTAATTTTGGAAATTCTTCATAGCAATAAGGTTTTTTAAAAGACATTCATTAAACACTTTTTTTTATTTGTACATAATAACCAAAAAACGTATTATCATAACTACCACAAGAGCAAATTTTTTGAGGAATATGGATCTTTCCTTTATTTCTGAGCATAATGCACAGAAAAATTATAAAACAAACTTTGGGAAAAAGGCCTTTAATTTCTCACATACAATACATATATTATTTGAATTATTTTTTGTATCACAGTAGCCTTGTTTTGTATTTCTATTCATTTATTTTTATGCTCAATTGCTAAGCAAGCATGTCTTTGTAAATAGATACTGGTAGACAGATGTACATAGATGTTAGAACCTAATATTCAGTTGTGTGTGTGTGTGTGTGTGTGTGTGTGTGTGTGTGTGGGAAGCTAATGTGTAGTTAACATAAACAGGTTGTCTTTTTAATGTAATTAGGCATTTTGTATGGAATTTTGCCATGGACTCTGCCATGCTCAAGTTTTGTAATGTTTGTTTTAGTTTGTAAATGTTGAATAATGTTAATATTTGTTGGATTCGATTTTTTTTTACCAATACACAAGTTAGTAACTAAACCTTCAACAATGCTACCTTCTTTGAAATTTCTAGGGGAGCATTTACTTAAATATGTATAGAATTCTGCTCGCCATTTTTTCTTTTCTCTTATTCTTCTGTACTTAAGTATTGTAACTTGTTAGGAATATTATTGTGCATCTTAAATAGTACCCAAATAGTATTTTGAATTATAAATACATGTATTTTTCATTTATTGATTGTCTTTATGACAATTTTCTTATTTTGAATTGATTAAGTAAAAGCCTAGAAACGTTCTTGGCTTGCCCATTTATTAAAATGTATATTATAATATTATTTATAAGAGATAATTTTACTAAATATGTACTGCCTCATTGGTGGAGTGGTTGCATGTGCAACACCTGATCGAGAGGTCCTTGGTTAGGTACTATTAGATTCTAGCTTAGATTTTCCAGTAGTAGCTTTTAATATGGATCTGTGCCTGGCGTTTACAATAGGCTCACCATCTTTTCCATAGTGAGACGTTAATATAAGAGTGTACTACACTCCTCTGCCTATACTTTTGGAGATTGTTTGTGGACTTATTTTTTACATTTATAATCTGTCTATTATTGTATACTGTTTATACTTTATCAATGTATTTAAATGTTAAAACGTTATGAAATCATTCTATAGTGTTTTCTATTGTTATACATAGTTTAAAATTAGTAATTTATTGAAATAAAATATGTGTATTTGTGGAGATTTTCTCTTATATTAAAAATTGCAACATACTACAAAACCCGTAATTATGGAAGTGGCATTACTTAAGCAAAGATGTACAACAACAAAGATGACAATCATTAAAACGCACAGTAGTTGTTCAATACTTATTTTAATGGATAGTTTTCATTAACAGAATACTAAACCTTATTTTTAAGATTAACATATGAAGTCTTATTAATTAAATTATTTCTTACATTATCTTTACATATTGTAAATAAAACATAAAAATGGTATGACGATTTCATAATACGTAACGTATTACATAAGTTGCTTGCACATACCCCAAAAAATATTTCTGATCAGTCTAAAAAAAAATTATTGGCGCACAATCTGCTAGCGATTACCTTAATATTTTTGCCCTTCCATTTTTGTGACTTAATAATCAAATATAAACATTA